>PVHP010051285.1:0-11506 GCA_004024765.1 Zapus hudsonius | reverse complement strand
CTGGGCATCTATCCTCAAGACTCCTCATTTCAACACAGAGACATCTGCACAACCATGTTTATAGCGGCCCAATTCATAATAGCTAGGAATTGGAACCAACCTAAATGCCTATCGCTAGATGAATGGATATCAAAAATGTGGTGCACACTGCTTTCCATAGTGGATTACACCATGGAATTCTACTCAGCAATTAGGAAAAATGATACAACGAAATTCAAAGAAAAATGGATGGATTTGGAACAGATCATACTTAGTGAACTCACACAAGAACAGAGAGACAAGCGCCACATATTCTCCCTTATCTGTGGCCCCTAATCAGGTTAAACCGATCTGTAAGTAAATATGACTGTAAGTAAATATGTAAATATATCTGTAAGTAAATAGGTAAGTAAATATGTAAATATATCTGTAAGTAAATATGTAAGTAAATATTCAGGGGAAAGGCAAAGGGTACAGAAGGAAATTGGGGCAGGGGTGGAAGCAACAGAGGGGGGAGTTGTTCACCAACCTAAACTAAAAATAATCTGACTCCATAGAATTCTATTTTCTGTACCACAAGTCACAAGTTCTGGAGGTAGACAGGGCCCCAAAGGGGGTGGGGGGTGGAAGCCTACCAATGCTACAAAGAACGCTGACCATTGGCTCCCCGACCCAGTAAGTAGTTTCCTCCCACAATGAGCTGTTGATCAGAGTGACCCACATGGTCCCTAAAAAAAAGACAAACTTTTGTCACAGCCCTTGAACACCCACCTCAGGCAAAAGATAAGACCCTATTGCTGAAGACTCTATAGAATGATATCATCCAACATGAGAGACCCTGCTGAATCCAGAAACAAAATCAGCTCCCAGATGGGCAGCCTGGGTGATGCTGGAAGGTGTTTCACAAGCTGCCAGGGGAACAAGACCAATGATATCCTGAGTGGGCAGGAGGCATCTAAAAGTTACACTGACCGATGGCCTGAGAGTGCAAAACACACTGCTATATGGCACAGACAAGCAAGTCAAGAAGTGCCCATCTGTCCAATAGTGGAGCCCAACCTAGGTGGGTAATCAACAGCTGGCTAATTGGCTATGAGATCCTCTCAGAGGCAGGGAACCCCTGACTGGTAAGGGGACCCAGGGCCACCCTGAATGGGGACCAAGAACCCCATCTACGCGGGAAAGTCCTCACTAACCATAGGTCCTCAGAAAGGCTACACCCTCCAAATGCTCACCAACCTAGCAATATTTGTCTCAATTGACCAATAATGATCTCACTCTCCACTGGAGACTCTATTTGTATTTTTCAGAAAGCAATGTGAACCGGGGACTACCGAACTCCACCAAAGGGACATGACTTGATGGGGGGACACCCAAGCAGGAGACCATCCACCTCAAACTCACCATTTAGAGCCCTAAGGCAACCTCTAAGGAAGTGAGATGGTGAGCAGAAGAGCTATTCCCACAGCAAGGCAGATAACCTGGGGAAGGACGATAGAGAGAGGCACCAAGGGTGCCCAAAATTGTCCAAAATACAAATCTACAAACTCTTAAAAACCTAATAACCATGCAACATATAAACTCACCTACTATGACTCAGGGAAATTTGCGGAAGAAGGGGTGGAAAGAATGTAAGAGTCACTGGGGGAGTAGAATAATTAATGCATAAGAGGGAATGTCATCATGGATTCAATGGCTTTATCTAAGAACCTATGATATGGAGCATACTGTTGTGTTAATATATGTAATTTTAAGACAATAAAAACGTTAAAAAATTTTTAAAAAATAAATGGTCAATGGCATTATGAAAGATTTGTTTTTCAGGAATGTTTCCTGCTTATTATTTCTTCCTCAATACAGTGTGATCCCCTACTTTGAGTTTCTTCCATGGCTTCTAACAGGATTAGAAACCAAGTTCTGCTAAAGTGGATTAAAGATTTCATGATACAGTCCCAGCTGACTTCCTCAACCTGCTGGCTCAGCTCTTCTTTGTCTTTTATCCATAGTTGAGTTCTAGTCTTTCCTTTTCTTCCCCTCTCCATTCCTTCTCCTACATTTTCCCCTTTTCTTGTTTCTCCCTCCTCTGATCCCACTTAGCCCTGACTCCCCTTCTTGCTAGTTATCCCCCTTTTCTTGCTAATTCCTTCCCTGCTCTTTCTCTTCCTTCTCCTTCTATCCCTGCCTTTCCTTTCCCCTCCTCTGCTTCTCTTACCCCTGTGCCTCAAGAGTGCCACTGCTCTGGGACTGGTCCTGGAAATGTCACCAGGATTCTCAGAGGAGTCAAGGAAGCTAACCCCCCTCCCACTAATCTCCACAATTCCCTATCAGAAGGAGAATGTGCAGTTTGGAATTAGGACCACTGACCTCTGGAACTCTTTTTCCCTGGCTCAGTGCATAACATTTCATCACTTCTAGGGTCACTGAATTATGATCCTCATTAACAAAGGCTTAATGCTCCTTTAATTCTTTCTGATTTGTACACAACAAAGTCCAATCTGATGGAAACACATCAGTAAATAATTCTTTTGAATTTTGTGGTGCTTGAGATTGAACCCAGAGCCATGTATCTGCCAGGCAGGTGCTCTACCATGGAGCCTCACCCCCAGCAGCCAGAAAATGATTCCTTAAGAAGAAAACCATGACACTTGGAATTTTCTACCCCTAAAATGGCACTTGGAAAACACTTATCACACAAACTTAAGCCAGGTGAGATACTGCACAACATCTTTTCCAGCTCCTTAGTTAACAAACATATGAAAACCAGAGATGACAAGCTGCAATAGGTAGCATTCACTAGATGTTGACTCTACCCCAGGAACCTTATTGCTTATTAGAGTCATGAAATACAAGATGCACTGTGATCATTGATCTAATTTCTAAGATTATATATACATATACACACATATAAATGTAGGTAACAACCTATAAATGTAGAATCATCACCAAACGTGAGTATAAGGAGCTGGAAAAGAACCAAAGGAAGGACAAGAGGACACATGTGACAAATGGGAAAGAATATCATGGAGGACAAGGAGTAGGAAAGGGGAAGACAAGCAAGAAAAAAAATATATTGGAAAATGCCAGAGTGCATGATACCTAAATATCCATATGCCAATTAATTCTTTATTACATACTTATTGTCAATAATTACATACATTGTATGAGCAAGTCTTGTGATGGTAACCTCACTTCCTTCTGGGGCTCTCCTCATTGGGCTTGCTGGACCAGAACATGGGTTAGAGGGTTAAGAATTGTACAAGAAGTAGCCAGTTTTTGTTCTTTGTGTGTTGTTGCTGAGGAGGGCAATGTCTCTGGATATTCTCCGCCACCATGGCTCTTACAATCTTTCTGTCCCCTCTTCTGCTTAGTTCCCTGAGTCATGGTGGGTGAGTTTTAAGTCTACTTTACTGTGGAGGTCTTAAAATTCTCTGGATTTCTTCTTCGGATTATGTTGAGTATCCTCAGTATCTGTCTCCATTATCCTTTCACAAGATACCTGACTTGCTGGCCAACTAATTTCTTTTTTTTTGAAAGAAAGAAAGAAACAGAGGTTCAGAGAAGGCCATGCATGTAGAAAATAGAAAAGTAGAGATTTGAATCTGGTATCTAGAATTAGTCCAAAAACTGTATTCCTAACCAATAGACTTGTGTCTCTATCTAAGTGGCTTCCTCACACTCATCCTCCAAATCCATATATAATGCTAATAGTTGCACTATTCTATTTGGAAAGTGAAAACTGACTAGGGAGTGCCTAAAGCTCAATAAGTCAAAGTCAGATTTACATAAACTGAGTTCTATTAAAAAGGATTCTGAAATCAATATAGGTTAAATTACAAACCTTGCTATTTTGGCTAGATTCTAATGGGCATTCTATTTGGCTAGATTCTAATGGGTAATTCTGTAGATCTCTGGTAGTGGGAATTTCCCCCAGGAGCCCAGGTTCTTGGTTCCCCACAGGATTTTTGCCATGGATCCCAGTTCCAGTTAATATCCGGAGATATTGTTCCTCTCAGCAACAATGCACAAAGGGGGAAGAAAAACTAGATACCTCGGGTGCAATTCATAACCCCCTAACCTGTGGAGAGATCCAGTATGCGCACCAAGGAATTACCCCAGTCTGTAGGGGACAGAGAGGAGGGAAACAGGGACACATTCACAAGAGTTTTGTTCTATCTATCTATGCTCATAATAAAGGTATTAATTAAAAATAAAAATAAAATGTATATATATATATATATATATATATATATATATATATATGAAAAGGGGACTCTGATAAGAGTGTTAGAGATTGGTCCTTTATAAGGAATACAGAGTTTACAGTGAATGGGGACTATGGCAGTGAGGATCAATGATTGTAAAACCTACATTTGAATCTTGTCTCCCAAGGTTCAAAACTAGGTCTGCCTCCTCCTTGGTGAATGTCTCCATGCTTGTTTCCCACATCCACAAAATAACAGATAATAGTCATATATGCTTGATAAGGCAGATATGATCAACATTAAGATTAATAAGCATAAGGGTCTCAAAACAATGTCTTACATATAGTAAGTTCTTCATAAAAATCTTTTCTGTTATTATTCAGTAATATCTCTACAACATAACTTCCATAACCTGACATAGTTCCTAACACATGGAAGGTGTTCAATAAATATTGGTTGACTAAATGAAGAAAAATATATTAGTAGTTTTAATAGTATTCATCTGTTTCCCATTCTCTCAAAAAAGAAAATAAGAACAAAATGAATTTCTCCTTTACTTTACCTTATAGATTTCCGTATGTTGAAGCCTGATTCTGTGGTGATTAAAACCACTTTTACTTGTCAAAGACTGGAGAAGCCTGAAGACCAGCTGTTTCCTACTTTAGTTCTTTTCTGGGGCCCATTTTACCAAGGAAGTGATACTTTAAAGATGTGGAAGACATAGCCTCAGTTTGCAAGTGTCAAAAACCCACTTCAAACTGTAGAAAAGCAAAGATGCTTCTAGAATTGACTACAAACTACTGAGGTGACATTAGGCATGGTGAGATGCAGAGGTTGAATTGATGTCATAAGAATTTGCTTCCATCTTTATTTATTTATTTATTTATTTATTTATTTATTTATTTATTTATTTATTTATTTATTTGAAAACAGAGAGAGAGGGAGAAAGAGAGAGATAATGGGCATGCCAGGGCCTTCAGCCACTACTGATGAACTCCAGATACATGTGCCACTGTACATCTGGCTTTATGTGCTTATTGAGGAATCAAACTCAGATCGTTAGGCATTACAGGCAAGAGCCTTAAACACTAAGCCATCTCTCCAACCTCCTTCCATCTCTTAACTACGCCTTATTCACTGATAGGTTGCTTCTGAGGCAAATCCTCCCCTGTGGTAGTGAGACAGACGACTGACAGCAGTTTCAGAATTTTGTCTCCAAAGATCCAAAGCCAGAGTAACAAAACACTTATTTTATAATAGCTCCATCCAAAGTCCCCTTTTCAGTTCTAATTGGACCAACATGGATCATGTGTCCACTCTTGAACAAATTACTATGGCTCCAAACATAGAACATATTGTCTGAGCTTCATCCATTTGTTTTTCATCTTGATGCAAAGGGATAGATTCAACCTCCACAAATTATGTGGATTAAGTCTGGGATGCCATTGCTCCAGATGAACTGATCAAATAGCAAACATCCGGCACAAGCAGCCACAAGGTAATGATGATCAACAATCTATCCCACCTTCCTTAAAGGGTAGTAGCTATGCAAGCCTCTGTCATCCAATGCTTGCTCTGTAACATAACCCTCAAACCTCCCTTCAGCTTGAAGATAGTGGATTCTCAACTCCTCCCCACACTCCAGCCAAAAAATAAAATTTATTTTGAAAAGTACTGTACATAGTAATTTAAACAAAAGTTATTATAAATATTATACCTTAATTTCATGTATTTGATTATATTCCTTTCTTTCTACTCCATTCCATTTTATTGTTATTTTTATTAGTGAGCAATGCTTGCTATATGCTGAAACAAAGAGCCCTTAAATCTCAGTGTCTTCCTGGAATAAAAGATGGTTTCTTCTTCATGACCTAGCCCAGTGAAGATCAAAGAGCTCTGCTTAGTGGCTTTCTTCTCCCTCTGGGGATAGGGAATGGAGATCAAGAAAAGGAAAGGAGGGCTGGAGAGATGGCTAAATGGTTCAGATGCTTACCTGCAAAAGCATAATGACCTGGCTTCAATTCCCCAGTACCCAAATAAAGCCAGATGAACAAAGTGGCACATGCATCTGGAGTTCATGTGCAGTGGCTGGAGGCCTTGAAGTGCCCATTCTCTCTGTCACTCCTCTCTCTCTCTCTCCCCTTGCAAATAAATAAAAATATTTTAAAAAGAGTATAGGAGAGGATTGAAGAAAGGGAAGGGAAAGGAAAGTGAAAAGAACTGTTCAAGGAGATTCTTCCCTTTTTTGAGACAAGGTCTCACTATGAAGCCTAGGCTGGCCTTGAACTCATAATGTAACCCAAGCTGGTCTCAAGCTCATAGCTACCCTCCCAAGTTCTGGCATTACAGTCATGTACCACTACACCCAATTTAACTCAGAGAGATTTTTATGATACACTTTTCCCTGCATTCCTAGTAAAATCTGACTACAGCAGCAACAAGGAAACATGATCTGAGCCCCTAGGAAGAGGAAACAGGAGTAAGGAATTGATGTGCATCTAGGCAATCTTGCCACATTATTCTACCTAGTTTGTTAAGGATACAAGTGTGATCATTCTGGGCCAATGCATGAAATTCAGGGCTGTCTATAGCTGCAATTTGATAGTGTGAAAAACCTGTCCCTCCCAGCCTGCCTTGGTTTTTCCACAGTGTGCTCAATTCTCCTGTCTGTCATGGCAATTGACTTCTTCATTCCTGGCGAACAGAACTTCACCACCTTCCCAAATATTTTCTTCTTTGGTTCTATATCTGTTCCTGACTTTGCCTGAAAACCCCCATACTCCTTAAGCCAGTCTGTGGCTTCTGTGACATTCACGATTCCTATCTCTTGCCTTACTGTCCTTTGTTATAGCTTTTATCTCGCCTGATTTCTCCCTTCCCCCTACTCACCCCAGAGCCTGCGCTTACAGAGAGTAAATAAAACCAGGTTCTGTGGGGCCCCTCCACCTGTGAGCTCTGCCCTGGGCTGGCTTAAGCGTCTGGATAGGTCAGGATGGAGGTAATGGAGCTAGCCAGGCATGTAATAAGATAGCTCTTGGGCCCTGCTACTATAGTGAGTGGTTATAGGATCTCACTGGAGCAGTATTTTGATCTCTGCAATCTGCCTCAGGGTTCATTATCTAAAATGCACTGGATATTAGCATAGTATCAAATCTGTTACTACAGAAGGGATCTTTCCTTTAAAATTAAGTAGGAAAGAGACCAGAACCTTCGGCCTTTTGGTTCTGGAGGAGTTGCAAACTTAGTGTCACTCAAATTAATAAACAACTTGAGACAATACTTGAATAGTGCCCAGTTCAGAGTGCATCACAACATTAATCATTTAATCATCACAGTAATATCATAGATGAGCAAACCAAGGCCCAAAGAAAATAGAGACCCTTTCAAAGTCACAAAACTAAAAAATATGGAGCAAAGCTTGAATGTATGGCCTCAGATGTTGCTAAATTCTTAGGAATTTTGCTAGCAAGATCTGAACCATGGTTACTGCTAAAATGAATTATATAAATTTATAATTAAATATTATAGTCATAACAGAGATAATGGGACTGAAGAGATTGATCAGTGGTTTAAGGTTCTTCCTTACAATGCCTGACAGCCTGGGATTTGATTCCCCAGTACCCACCTAAAGCCAGATGCACAAAGTGGTGCATGCATCTGGAGTTCTTTTGCAGTGGCTAGAGGCCCTGGAATGCTCATTCTCTCTCTGATTCTCTCCATCTCTGTCTTTCTGTGTTTGCAATAAATAAATAAATAAATAAATAATAACTATGCAACGTTCATCACTTAGTTCTTATATTTTCCTATCGTGTATGTACTTGAAACTATCTGTGTCTCTCCTGTGTCTGTAGAGTAGAAATAATGGCTAACAAACTGCTTTGGTGACATCAGATTTGTGGTTTGATATCAGCGACAGTGGTGGTAAGCATATTTGGAAATTCAGTGTAATCCACAAAGAAGTCTCTGTCCATGAAAGCTGGTCATTAAATGTTTCTTGGTACAGGCCTGTTCTCTCAGCTTCATGGATATGTTGGGCAAGTTTAATGGGACATGCTTTCTTGTCTTATTTAATATTGTATTTTCAAGGGCTACTACCTTCTTCTTCCTCACCAATTCCTCTGCCCAATGGCTTTTGGACTCCCATTTCCAGAAGGTCTACAAACAGCCCACAAGTGCTCTCACATGACGTCAGCCAGCTGATCCTCGGCCATCTTGGTGGTCCTCATTACTACCCACATCAACTTCTGCCTTCCTCTTAACAACTTTCAAGCTGTTCAGACCCACCCAATAGGCTGCCTGTTTTTCACTCTCAGATGCAGGAGTCAATAATGCCTGAGGCCCACAAAGTTCCCTGCTCTACAATTCTCTTCCATGGTCCACCACACCTTGTTGGGTTGGCTAAGAGATGGTTAGCCAGTTGCATGTCAAAGTGTGGTCTTTGCCTAGTCATAATTCAGAATACATCTACTCCTGCTCCATCCTCACAGTCATGCCACGGCTCCTACTTGGCAACTGTGACACTGACCCCATAGTGGGGGGCTATTAGGGAACTATGTGATACCTGATAAGCTCAACTTTATGCTTCCTAAAACAAATTTGTTTTTAATCAAGGATTCCTTTTCATTCTCTAGTTCCTTTATAGCTTCAATGGTTTGTGGGATTTTAGAATATTAGCATAATATATGTAGTGCTCATTCCATGCGAAGTAGTGGTTCTAACAACTTAAACAACATGAGGAGATAAATAACATTATCGCCTCATCTTCAAGATAAGAAACTGAAGCATCTAGAGGTTAACTTAGTTGCTCAAGGCCACATACTAGCCAGTTCTTATTCAAGTGGCCTGGCTTCGAAGTCTCTGCTCTTAATGGCTATGCTGAAGAGTCTTCCATTTAGCCAGTTGTCTCAGTGTTTCAACAGCATGCTCTTTCTACTTGAGATAAGAACTCACTGCATTTTCATCTCATTACCTGCATTACAAATTTATCCTCTTCTTGGCTTCCCTGTTGAACCCTTTGAGGACAGAGATCAATATCCATAGGTAAGTTGTCTGAGCTCCTAGGAATGTCTTATTCTCATCTTTGCCCAAAATCCAAGAGTCTTCCATACGCGAAGTGCTCCTCCAACGTTAGTTGTTGTGTTTTTTTTAAAGGATCTCCCTGTTTTAAGACAAGCAAACTGAGGCCCAGAAATCTGACAGAGGACAGATGTGACCCTGCCCTATATCTGGTCCCTGCTTTGTCTCTCCTCACTACTCTTTTTGTTTTTAACTTGAGGCTTGAGGAACAGGTTACAGGGATGTGGCACTACCCATGTTGGAATGAATACTTGTCAGTGGCTTCTTCCAGAAAAAAAGTGTGCATATCCCAAAGCTACTCCTAGGAGTGGTGGAAGAAAGATATGATCCATCACCTGGATCACCTCTTATTGGCACAGGTGGGCAGAGAATAGGCAAGGGGCAGTCCCTATCTAGCCCAATCTGGACAGATTGAAGGAAGATGCCAAGGGCACCAAGAGCCTAAACCCAAAGATTAGAGAACCCTCATTCATACCATGATATTCTACTCCAAATTTGAGCAAGGTAAAAAAAATAGAAACACCCTAACCCATGAGTCTTACCCTTCCCCATTTTGTCAGTTACCTAACAGGAGCTGTTGCAGTCAGCTTTCTAGTTGCTGCGCAGAAAGAACCCAAACAAAAGTGGCTTGTAGAGGAATGTGTTTATTTGGCTTACGGACTCGAGGGGAGACTCCATTCTGGCAGGGAAAACGATGGCATGAGCAGAGGGCTGGACATCACCTCTGCCACAGCACTGCAAACAGCGGCAGGAATGTGTGCCAAACACTGGCAAGGGGAAGCTGGCTTATAACCCCATAAGCCCGCCCCTGACAACACAGCTCCATCGAGGTTGTAAAACCCAAACTGCCATCAGCTGAGGATCGATCTATCAGAACACATTTAATTGTTTGTGGGGGACACCTGTATCAAACCATAACAGGAGCTATTACCTGAATCTTATCTATAAATTTTAAGTCTCAAGTTTCAAATGACTGTTTTCATCCTTATCTTTAGTACTAGAGAACAAAACTCCTGTTAGGCCTAAATGCAAGTAGCCCAAAAGAGAAGGCCAGGTCCTGAGTTATTTATAAAGCATTAAAAAATGACTGTATGGAAGAGACCAGAAAGTCAATAAATGTTCATACATGCAATAGTGGTTCTAAACTGAGGAGGGTAATCAATGGCTTACTGATTGACTAAGAGATCCACTTAGTGACAAGGAACCCTTAACTCGATCTGGGATCCACAGCATAATCCTATGGGGACCAAGATCTCAGGCTCTTGGGAAAATTCCCACTACCAGAGAGCTACAGAGAGGCTACACCCATTAGGAGCTAGCCAAAATAGCAATGTTGTCTCCTTTAACCTATATTGATCTCACTCTCCGATGGAGACTCTGTATTTTTCAGAATGCAGTGAGAGAGCTGGGGACAACTCAATTCCACCAACAAGACATTGGATGATGGCTGATATCCTGACAGCAGACAAACCACACTTAGCCTTCACACAGGGCCCAAATGAAACCTATGAGAAAGTGACAAGACAAACAGGAGACCAATCACCACAGCAAGTCTGATAACCCATGAAAGGTCAATGGAGAGAGATACCAACAATACCCAACACAACCCAGGGCAAAGATACAGAGATACTTAAGATCTCAACAACAAAGCAGACTTAAAACTTACCCGCAGTGACTCAGGGAACTGAGTGGAAGAAGGGGCAGAAAGAATGTTAGAGCCATGGTGGGGGAGGATATCCAGAGACATTGTCCCCCTCAACAACAACACATAAAGGGGGGAGAAAAAAACTGACTACCTCTGGTGCAGTTCATGACCCTCTAACCTATGGACAGATCCAGAATGCACACTGAGGAAGTACCCCAGTAGGTAGGGGACAGAGAGGAGGGAAAAGGGGACACCTTCACAAGATCTGCTCATACAATGTATATAATTATTCATAATAAAGATATAAAAAGACAGGCAAACAAGATAAAACTGGGAATTAAAAAAAATGATTAGCCTCATGGACTTATTACAAGGTCTATGTATTTCATAGGAACTATCTATATGAGATGTTCACAGTGTCACTAAAGTCTTGGCAATGATTGAAGTAACTTTGACAGATCAAAAAAAAATAAAACATTTTACCATTTAGGTGTGGTGTTATGGATAACAGTATTATAGTTCTTTGGAAATGATTAAATCCATGTGGTATTGATGGTAACAATCCATTTGCTGGCATAATGAATTAGGCATTCCTCCATTGTTC
>PVHP010051284.1:0-11533 GCA_004024765.1 Zapus hudsonius | reverse complement strand
TACCACTATGACCATTTCCATCATTCCATACCTTTACTTCCTTATTACAGGTATTCTCTAGACTGGGAAGATATTCTAATGTAATTTTATTAAAAATATTTTCTATGCCATTGGCCTGAAGTTCTCTTCTTCTATGTCCATTATTCAAACATTTGATCTTTTCATGGTATCCCAGTATCTCTCATGTTCTGTTAATATATTTTAAACTCCTCATTAATTTTGACTAACTGATCCAATTTCTTTTATTATTTTTGATATTTGTTAACTACCAGAGGCATAAATATAAAGGGATACACATTTTCTTGACACAGCATGTTTGATTTTCTACACTTAAGAAGTCTTACTCACATAGGACACCATTAGAGCATCCCATAAACAAGTCCATTTTTATTTTATTTATTTATTTGCACACAGAGAGAAAGAGAGAGGTAGAGAGAAGAGAGACAGGGAGAATGAGCATGCCATGGCCTCTAGCTGTTATAAACAAACTCCAGATGCCTGTGCCACTTTGTGCATCTGGTATTACATGGGTACTGGGAAATCAAACCCAGGTTCTTAGGCTTTGTGGGCAAGTGCCTTAACTGTTGAGCCATCTCTCCAGCCCCATTTTTATTTTTTCATAGGTATCATTTCACTGGATCTTCTAATAGCTCTCAGTTTGTATGTAGATATATTAGGTAGTTTACCACTGCTTGGAAAAAATACCTGACAGGAAGCAGCTTAAGGTAGGACAGACTTATAGGTTTTGGTTACAGTCTGTCTTGGCCAGAAAGGAGTACCGCAGGACCTGGAGGCAGCTGGTTACCTTCAGCCCTCAGTGAGGAAGCAGAAGGTAAGGAATGCTCTCAGTCATCCAGCTCATTCCTTTTTATAGTCCAGGACCCTGCCCACAGTTAAGGTTGGTCTTCCCATCTCAGTTAATCTAATCACAGGCATTCCCAGTGGCTAAACCTAACCTTGATAATCATTTATGGGTGCTTCTACATTCTATAAAGTTGACAATCAATATAGGCCATCATGGCAGATTTTTTTAAATATAAAGACTATTTTGTGTCTGCTAGACAGAATGTTAAGCAATCCTTCCCTTCTTTTGTCTCATACATTTTCTCTGCCACCTCCTCCACAATGGTCCCTGAGCCTTGGAGGGTATGATGAAGATGTCTCACTTAGTGCTGAATACTCCACTGTCACTATGGTGAGTTATGAGTCTCACTAGTGGTCACAGCCATCTGAAAAGAGACGCTTCTCTAACCAAAAGTGAGAGTAGCATTTGCAAATGGGCATAATCTTAAGTATTTAGAGGATAGTTGTATGACCAAAATATTTCCATTTAACTTGTCAACAGTAGTTTTCCCCCAGGACTTATGACCACCCCAGCCATACATTTTTTTACTAAGTTTTCAGTACCAGGAATGAATTCCCTCCATTGGAGCAGGCTTCCAGTCCAATTAGAAAATGGTTGGTTTTCCCCATAGCAGACATGCCACCATTGTACCTGTTGGAGTATTTGGGTTGGTTGTCCAGTAATCAAGCTTGCAGGGTCCACTGCTGGTTAAGACTCTGGATGATTTCTCTCCTCCAAAAGGCTACATGCTGCATGGCTCTTTCCAAGATTATGGCAGCTAGTAAACAGGGAGGAGGATTCCAGCTCAGCTCCATCAGAATTGAGAGGCTAATTGGAAAGAAAAAAGAGGATCCAATGGAGGGGAACTGGGGAGGGGGAAAGAGTGGTGGGAGGAGATTACATTTATGGAATATTATTGCCTATATTTATGGAAGTTGTCAATAAAAAGTTAAAAAGGTTAAAAATTTAAAAAAACAAAAAATGTAAAGTTTTATTTAGATATCATTGATATAATATTTGTATACATTTAAGATGTAAAAACTGCCATTTTGATATGTGTGTCTATCAAGAAATAACCACCAAAGTCAAGCTAATTAATGTATCAATTGCATCTACATCTTCCTATTATGTATATTAATGCATGTATATATTTTTGGCCTTTTTGTTGTGAAATGTTATTATCAAAATGGAACTTGTTCATTTCCTACTTAATGCTTTAGAAAAAATTCCCAAATGCACACAGGTCTTGAAGCTAGATAAGAATTAAACAAGTCTCAAGCTATACATGTGCCATAGTTAGCTCACTCACCGCTGGGATGAATCTCCAAACCAGGCACAGTTATGGGAGGAAAGGATTTATTGAAACTACAGATCCAGGTGAAGTTCCATAATGGTGAAATAGGCTGGCATCCATTCACAGGGCCAAGCAGAGAGAGAGAGAGAGAGAGAGAGAGAGAGAGAGAGAGAGAGAGAGAGATCATCACCACATCACCAATACCACACACAAACACACACATACACACACCAGACATAACAGCAAACAAGTGGTGTGGGGGAAGAGATTTTCTTCCCTTTTATATAGCCTTGGGGCAGGGTCTTACAACCCATTCTCAGACTTGTTGACTCCCTGAGTGTCTGGAATTTCCTTCCTGCATTACCCTCCCAGGAAGGAGTTTGCTTCTAGCTCCCCTGAACCTCCTTATATCCTGCCCCCTACTGAAATGGCTGCCTTCCTGTGAACAACCTCAGAGACACACCTAAGATTACTAACAGGTTAAATTGACAACAAAATTTAACAATCACATGATTTTTTAAAAAATATTTTATTTATTCATTTTCAAGCAGAGAGATGAGAGAGAGAGAGAGAGAGAGAGAGAGAGAGAGAGAGAGAGAGAGAGAGAGAGAGAGAGAGAGAGAGAGAGCACAAGGGCCACCTCCTTGTGGATCTGGCTTATGTGGGTACTGGGGAATTTGAGGCACTGGAGGCAAGTGCCTTAACCGCTGAGCCATCTCTCCAGCCCTAATCACACCATGTTAAAAAGAACCCAGTAAAATCCCTTAAGAAAATAAATCTCCACATATGGCATGAGATTATTGTAAAACTGTTGCCTCCCAATCCAAGGATTGAAGTGAGATTTACACAATTTTGCTCAGCACAATTTATCAACTGACAGCTATTTTAGAAATTAAGTTATTTGTATCTTTTCTAATTATTCTCTTCCCTTATCTTTAATGCAGTTCAAGAACACATGGCTAGAGAACAAATCTTATAGAAGCAGCAAGAATTGTGTGTTATCAATTTTTGTTTTTTTGAGGTAGGGTCTTGCTCTAGCCCAGGCTGACCTGGAATTCACTATGGAGTCTCAACATGGCCTCAAACTCACCGAAATCCTCCTACCTCTGCCTCCTGAGTGTTGGGATTAAAGGAGTGCAGCACCGTGCCTGGTGAATTATGTGTTTTCTTTATCCACTTTAGATGTAGAGTATACAATTCTTAGAGTAACATAATTTGTGTTAATTTCTGTATCTCTTATTCCCATAAAGTTTAATATTGAACTATTAACAAGAGTCCCTAATTGGAAACTCTGTATATGTGTGCGCATGTCTACACACCAGTGTACCAGAGTGTCATCTTGGGTACTGTTCATAAGGAGGCCATCATCCATTTTTGTTGAGACATTTATATGAACCTCACCAATTAAGATAGTCCATAGATTCATTTTCTAAAACAAAATTTTATATCTTTATGTGTGACCTATTTTTTCCAGTTTGAATTAAGAAATGAGCTTTATTAAGAAATTCACTGTACAAAACTGAAAGTATTACAAAATAACTTTTCACGTTAGTAGAGTATTTCCTGTGATGTTCATTTAAGGTATGAAAGTAGATTTTTTTCATACATCATTAACATCCCAGCAGGTTCTGGAAGTAGAATATTATAAAATTCATGTGTTAGGAAGCCTTGCCAGTTGAAAATTTCATCACTGAGAGGCAGAGGTAGCAGAATCACTATGAGTTCGAGGATAGCCTGGGACTGCAGAGTGAGCTTATAGTGAGACCTTACCTCAGAAAAACAAAATCTTATGAAAAAGAAACATTAGTATTTCTTAAAGCTATCTGTGAATTAAGCAGAAAGTAAGTCAATTATAAACCATTTACCAACAACATCAATTATATCACTTGTACAATGTCTAACTTCTGTTAACACCATCATAAATAATACCTGAAAAGAACTTTGAGAGAACGAATCTCTCTCCTTTCTCCCTTTAGGACTAGATGTCAATCATATTGCTTTTTCTACATCTTTTCCCCCTTTGCCTTGTTTTTGGCTTTTGAGACAGGAACTTGCTATTCAGCTTAGGCGGGCCTCAAATTGAATCCTCTTGCTTCATCCTCCCTCTGTGCTGGGATGACAGGCACAGTCACCACACTGGCTTTCCCCCATCTTGTCCTCTCTATCTTCTTTGCTCAGACAAGCTTTGATTCTGTCTTATTAGGCTACTGAAACTGCCAACAGCAAAATCTCCTTTTAGTGGCTGAATTCAACAGAAATATCTTTCAGTTTTTTATTAGTTGACTTATGTCTCCCTTCTCAGAGTCTTAACTATACAGGCATTTTTGGAATATTTTCCCCTTTATCCTACCCATACCATGTCCATCAAGTGCCTTCACACATTTATTTATTTATTTATTTATTTATTTATTTATTTATTTATTTATTTATTTATTTATTTATTGTCCATAATGAGTTACATTGTTTAGTGGGCCAACAATGAGTTGTTATCCCCAATTCCTCATTGCCCTCCTCCCCATTCCCAGTCAGCTGGATATCCTCCTCCGTGGGCCATCTGGATCAGTCTTTGCAGTAGGGGACCATGGATAGCCTAGTATTCAGCTGGGTTCTCCTGACTCACGTGTGTGTTCATCACAATCAGAATTTGCCTCATTTATGCATGAATAAGGCCCTAACCATGACTCATTGTTCTGATAAACTCTCTTCTTGGGACTGGAATATGCAATAATTTGAATGACAAGTATTTTTTAGATACACATTTATCCATCTTTCATAGAAAAACTTTTACCATGGGCCTGCTCTTTTCTCCAAGGTGTATGGAATGAACAAGAACTCCTCATGGCTGAGTTGATAGTTTAAAGGTCTTAGATCTATCTTCACAGCCAACCTTACAGTTCCGTAGTACCTTTCACAGGTTTCTGGGACCCTAATACTACCAATGTACCTCCATACACAGGAGGTACATTACGTACTCCACATATACCCAAGGTAGGTCTCTATAGCTTTGACATATATAAGAAGGGGTGCAGTAGACCTTGGAAGATGGGTCAGCTCTTAAAGACACTTGCAAGCCTGCACACATCAGTTCAATGTTCTTCAACACCTATGTAATACAAAGTGATACACACAAGTCTGTAATCCCAGTGCACCTACAACAATGGGAAGCTGAGCCAGGAGAATCCAGAAGCTCAAACACCAGCTAGACTGGTACATACAACAGCAAAATAACAAGAGAGAACCTGTCTTCAAAGAAGATGGGAGGAGAGGAGAAGCACTCCGAGGCTATCTTCTGATCTCCACTCTCCATACCCTCACAGGTACACACCCACACCCCCCACACACACCTGCAGCACAACAGCCCAGTTACGCAGGCAGGACTTAATTTAAGGATATTTTAATGAGAGAAAGAGGTGAAATTCACTCCACTGAAGAAAGGTAGGAGAGATTTTAAGCACTGAGAACTGGTGGAATAGTGTTGGGAGGTATTAGTGGAGGGCTGATCAAGATGGTTTGTTCTTCTGGCTTTGCTCATTGGTGTGTCTGGTATTAAGCTCCTACCTTCTTACGGAACGAGGGAGGCAGAAACCCTGTCTTTCTGGATAATTATAGCCCAGAAGCAATGATTCCCAGGTCCTTCAGAAAGACATTCTTGGTTTGTAGATTTACATCTCAAAGAGGCAGGGAATGAATTTTTATAATGGCAAGATTGCTAAAATAAGCTATTGTAAGAAAAGGGAGGTCAGAGGCTCCTGGAAGAAGCCCATCTGTTCAGTCAAACTCAGGGGGATTTTATGGCTAAGTTACTTAACTTGCTTTCACATGACATTTATATTCTATTAACAGTAATGAAATGGGTTATGTAATAGGGCTATTGCCATTATTAATGAAATTTATTCATATTGAGATTTTTAACAATATTTTATAATGGTATGCCCTTTTGAGGAAAAATAAACCCTTCAATATAAATGCTTCGCAATGAATATTTTTTGCTTCTAAGCCATTATTAAATATGAAAGTATCACCCAGACAAATTCTTTGGCTTGATTGATTTATATCGTTGCTTCTATTTACTGTAAAAGTATTTATTTGGGAGAGTCTTTTGGGAAAACAATAACTTAATATCTTAGTTGAGCTGTTTTAATATAAGTGAATCATACTAAGCTAGAAAGGCTTAAAGCGAAAGAGCTAAAGAGAAAAGGAAGCAGTGAGCATAACAGAAAAGAGAGAACCAAAGATGATCATACCACCATCTTTCTAAATGAAACACTTTCAATAGGTAGATCTTGACTCTATCACGGGACGTTTTTCCTGTGGAAAAGATGATTTTCTAAGTTTTAAATACCCATTATGGAAAATAGATTTTAGAAATATAGCTAGCAATCTCAGCAAAGTACCAAATCGCTTATTACACATCATAATTATCACCTGTACTTTTAGATAAAATTGCATGGGAGGGGGAAATGGAGGGAAGATGGAATTTAGACCAGAACACTTGAAGAGTGGCCAGTGAAAGCTGGTAGCAGACACGAGTTACTTCAGGAAGTCGGGTACTGTTCCTTCTCCACTTTTATTTCTGTGTTTCTTTGGGACTCTTGTTTTTGTGTATGTGACTCCCTCAGTGGTCTCCTTTGACACTCCACCATCACTGAATATTCAATGACATCTCCATCATAACTTCAGCCAACAACCCCTATTTCAAAATGATTTCTGAAATAATCTATCAATCACCCTACTACAATCCAGCTTTAAAAATGAATGACACAAGTGTGTTGTTGCTGAGGGGTGCCAAGCCTCTGATAATCTCCTGAATACTAGCTATCCGTGGTCCCCTACCACAAAGACTGATCCAGACGGCCCACGGAGGAGGATATCCAGCTGACTGGGGATGGGGGGGCAATGAGGAATTGGGGAAACAACTCATTGTTGGCCCACTAAACAATGTAACTCATTATGGACAATTAAAAAAATGCACGACAGTCCAGATCATTCTGCTTAATAACCTCTAAGCGCTCCCATAGCTTTGCAGATTACTCAGAACAAATACCAGACACTTGATCAAGGCCCTAGTCTGCCCTCCCTTCACCTTCCTCACCTTTTATCAGTCCTGAGGTCTCAGACACACTGTCCATTCTGTCTTAGAATCCTGTCTTAGAATCTTTCCTCTGCTATTCCCTCTCCCATGGTTTCTTGCCGTTCGTCTGTCAGCAGAGACACCTAGTGAGGAAGGATTTCCTGACTGTCTGATAGACCTCATTTGCATGTTCCACATCACCACTTATAACTAGTTTTCTCGTGATAGAAATTACTTTTGTATTCGTTATAGTACTTACAATTACCTGAAAGTATCTTTGTTTGCTTATTTGTATTTGCTTTCTGCTCTCATGAGAATAACCCTCACAAGAGTAAGAAAGGATTATTTCCTCTGTACTCTGCTATACCTTAAGCACACCATGGAAGATGGCTATGCCTCATAAATATATCAGTGAAGCAATTAATGATTTCACTAAAGAAGAGCTCTTAGTGGTTTTCTGCCACATGTCAGGTCCAGTACAGTATTGCCTTGAGAGTCAATGATGGATGTGGTTGGATTTCCTGTAGCTCAGTGTGATGGTTAAATTTTGATGTCAACTTGACCTTTCAAATAATCTTGGGTGGGTCTCTGAGGATGTTCACAGGAAGGCAGCCTCTCAGTAGGGGGCAGGATGTAAGGGAGCTCAAAGGAGCTAGAAGTAAACATCCTTTCCTGTGTGCAGGAAGGAAATTCCAGAGACTCAGGAAGACATTAAGTCTAGGATAGAATTGCAAGACCCCACTCTAGGGCTACATAAAGGTGAAAGAATTTTCTCCTTTCTCTCCTGCCTGTTTGCTGTTCCATGTGTATGGTATTGGTGATGGGTTTTTCTCTCTCTGCTTGGACCTGTGAAAGGGGAGCAGCCTCTTTTGCATTCTGGAACTTCTGTATCTATACCTACAAATAAATCCTTTCCTCCCCAAAACTGTGCCTGGTTTGAGGATTCATCCCAGCAGCGTGTGGCTGACTGCGACACTCAGTATCTGGCCATTACCTTTATCTTGGCATCTCTTTCATTGTTAAAAGACAAACTTATTTAGTACCCTACAAAGAGAGCAGCAGGCATGGCAGTAACAGAGGAGTTTCTTGCCATGAACTCTCTTTTAAGACTTAATTCTATTTTGGGGACTCAACATGAGTGGATATTTCAATATTCTCATGTATACTCAGATATTTTGGTTTTCTAAGTATATTTTATGTATACTTCTTAGGAACATTTAAATATTAGAATCTCTCATTTACCCCCCCCCCCCCTTTTTAAAATAGGCCTTATCCAGTCAGCACCAGAGTCAAGGCTTTACTGTTTCTTATGAGGAATCTGTATGAAGGTATAATACTTACCATATTTTCAAGGAGTAGAAAGAGAAAAGTTCTGTATTCTGGCAAACAAGAAATGACCTCATATCTTGTAAATTCCACGAAGACAGGAGTATTCATAATAGAAGGATCCAGAGAAGGGAGTTTCACAGAGAAGTGAGTGAATAGGAAATGCTTCATTATGAGGTTAGCTATGTCTTGTGCTTTAAATCACTAAGATTTTTGACAGGTGCAGGAGATGTCAGATGAAGAGAAAATGGCAAGGGAAAAAAAGCCACAGTATCCACATAGTATTAGGAGGGACATTTACTATGGATGACTTTGAACTTGGGAGTTTTGTTAGTGAGGCCAACGTTAGCATGGAAGTGTTTTGGTGGAAGAAATTAAGACATCCTTTGTCAGAATGAATTGGAGTGAGGATAACTGAGATTCTGAGACTAGTCAGTTAGCAACCTTCTGGTAACGTTGCAAATCAGGCAGGACAGAGTAAGAGTTTGAAAGGCAGGATGGAAGTGTTCCTAAAGAAATATATTCACAGCACATACACGTGTACTTGGTAAGAGACAACTGTTTACTCACATGGAATTTTCCCTCACTTCATTTATCCTAAACTGTTACTACCTCATTCTTCAAACCCATGCCTTTCTACCTGTGTACTCATGAATGATACATATCATTATGTGGGCTATCATTTGATGATGAGATTTTGCATGCACCTTTGTATTCTCAGGTATTTTTAATGATCTCTGAATCCTCTGAATGTCCACATTTCTGTCACAGACATGGCATCTAGATGTTTGGTTTCTTCATTAGGATAGAGTATTACCTTGTTATTATTGGTAGGCTTTCTTAACTGATTGGCACAGTTGACAAAATTTTCTTTGAAAATACCTTCACCAACACAACACACACACACACACACACACACACACGAACCCCTCTCCACCAGATTGACTCATGTTTATTTCAGTGATGTGCTTACAAACCAGATGTCTAATACTATATATTTGGTTTATATCATCTTAGTTACACATTTTTGCTGTGGTGTATGCCATAGCTTCAGCCAAAGAGACAACAGTGTTAAATCTATTAGATGTGTTTCAGTTCTCACATTACTTGAATTCTTACCAACAATTGATAGTGACCACTCCATTTTTGAAACACAATTTTGTATGCTTTTCCCCTGATGTAACAGTTTGTCTGACTTCATTCCCCCTACTGATGTGTTTCTTCTCTACTGAGAAAGTTTGAATATTCTATTAAAAATGAAATAAGACTATATCTTCTAAATCCCATGAAGGAAGCAGGATGTATAATGGAAGGAGCCTAGGAAGGGAGTTATCACAGAGAAGTGAATGAATAGGAAATACTCATTATGAGATTAGCTGTATCTTGGGCTTTGAGATCCCTGGGGTTTTGACATGCCTAGCTTTGTTTCACCTTTCCGGTCAGTAGGATCCTATTTAAGTTGGCTCCTGAACCTTTTGCTAGGAACCGGGTAGTCTCCAATAGCTTCCTTGCTGTCCAGTTCACCTACATGAAGCTGCCAGGTGTGGTGGTGAACACCTTTGATCTCAGCACTTGGGTGGCCGAGGCAGGAGGATTGCTGTAAATTTGAGGCCAGCCTGAAACTACATAGTGAATAACAGATCATCCTGGGCTAGAGTGAGCCCCTACCTTGAAAAACAAACACAAAAATCAAACACACATATTTGAAGCTTATTTGTACATTTCCAGGCTTAGCTCTTTATCTGGGAAGTCTTGGTTTCTTTTAGTGAGAAATTGTATTTTAATTTACCATAATTTGGGCCTTGGATATGCTTAATAAGACAAGATTTGTCATTGTTTCCAGGTATTTCTATTACATATACATAGATTATCTCTGATACTTATAATTACAATTCAGGACAATGTGGTTTGTGTTTCACTTCTTGGGCGCTATCTGTGTGTTTTTCTTCTATGTTGGGAATCTTGGTTCTGAAGGAAACAAGGCAGTGCTGAAATGAGAATACCCTGCAGTCCACACACAACCACAATATCCTCAGAATAATAACTTGAATGCTATCACCACCAATGTGATTTGCATATTACATTTGATTTAGGAAATATTAGTGATATTGCTGATGAACACATGTATGTATTCTAGTTGATTTGAAATTAGGCTTCTCTATTATTGATTTGTTTGTTACAAATGGTAGTGAGTAGTGGGAATGACTTTCCTTGGCATGCCCTCCTCTGTGGCTGTGGTTTTTGGTGGTTTCCAAGAGAAGCCTACTGAGAGTTCTGTTCTCAACATAATTGGCATAATTAAGCCCAAGGTAATTCACTGTGAGAGGTGACTGGTGAAGGCTCATGTTAGACCCTTCATCACTTATTATTTTTCCACTCCATTTGTATTAAAAAGAACATCCTGGCCCATGAAATATTAAAGCCACTGGGAATCTGTAATCCTCCTTTATTATGTGTGGTGGCTCTCATGAAATATCCCTCATAGGCGCTTGTGTTTTGAATGTTTGGTCCTCAGCTGGTGGGTATTTGGGGAAGTGTGGCCATTGAGGGGTGGAGCCTTGCTGGAGAAGGTGTGTCCCTGGGTGCAGGTCTTGGCCTCACTAGGTGCTGGCTCGCTAGCTGACTTAGAGTACTTCCTTCCGGCTGCTGTGTGGGCACCCAGTTCATGTCAGTCATGCTTTTCTTGCTTGTCTTTTTTGATTCAGCAATGAGAGGGTGACTGTTACAATATGTCTCTTCTCTCTAAAATGCTATAATGGTCAGTTCCTCAAAAGTACTTTGAAAAGCATCTTAATTTATGAAGTGAGAATAAAGATGTTTTAGGACAGAATTGGAATCAGCTGTCTGTATCTCACACAATCCTCGCCCACTGCCCTCTTGTTCCCACCCCAGCTCTCTCCACTCAACCCTGACTTTATTCTCTCTTCTATATTGATCCCTCTTCTTCCTCCTCCTCCTCCTCTTCCTCCTCTTCCTCCTTCTCCTCCTCTTCCTCCTC
>PVHP010051283.1:0-11596 GCA_004024765.1 Zapus hudsonius | reverse complement strand
GGTCTCACTCTAGCCCAGGCTGACCTGGAATTCACTATGTAGTCTCAGGGTGGCCTTGAACTCATGGTGATCCTCTTACCTCTGCCTCCTGGGTGCTGGGATTAAAGGCATGCGCCACCACGCCCGGCTTTGTTTTCATTTTTTAAAAACATTTATTTAGACAGAGAGACAGAAGCAGATACAGAAAGAGGGTGTGAACATAGATGTGCCAGGGTCTCCTGCCACTTGCAATCGAACTCCAGACGCATGCGCTACTTTGTGCATTACATGCGAACTGGGGAATTGAACCCAGGCCGTTAGGCATTGCAAGCAAGTCTTTAACTGCTGAGCCATCTCTCCAGCCTGGGCATTAGTATTTGAGGAAGAAAAATTAAGTCAGAAAAGGAAGCTATTTATTTATTATTTAGTATGTGTGTATGTATGTGTGTACTGAAACAGTTTCATGTATCCCCGACTGTCTGGCCTTAACTCACTATATAGCTGAGGATGACCTCAAACTGATCCTCCTGCTTCATGGTGATATGGAGAAGCTACAGGCCGAAAAAGAACCAGATCCTTTGATCCTTGGCTGGTTGGTATCATGTGACCAGAGTTTATAAGAAACTCAGTGGAATGTAGTGGTGCACGACTTTAGTCCCAGCAATCTGGAGGCAGAGGTAGGAGAATCACTGTGAGTTCAAGGCCACCCTGAGACTACATAGTGAATTCCAGGTCAGCCTGGATTAGAGCGAAAAAACTAACCCCCCAAGAAGAAACCCTATAAGAGATTGGTGTTTGTTAATTTTTATTTTTAATTAGCATGCAAAGGAACCTTCAGGCATTTTTTCCCATTTTTAAACATTATTTATCTCACGTGTGTGTGTGTGTGTGTGTGTGTGTGTGTGTGTGTGTGTGTGTGTCTGTGAATGGATTCACCAAGGACTCTTGCCTCTACAAATGAATGTCCATCTGGCTTTACGTGGGTGTTGGGGAATTGAACCTATGCTAACAGGCTTTGCAAGCAAGCATCTGTAACCACTGAGCAATCTCCCCAGCTCACCTCTGGCATTTTCATACATTCTTAGTTTTGATTGACTCTCCCCCAACCTTCTCTCCCTATCCTCCTGTCTCCTTCCCTATCCCCACTGTACCCCTTCGTCTCCAAGTAGTCCCCCTTCTACTTTCATATCAAATGTGTTCTTTTGCCCTCTCCACTCCGACTTTGGGCTCTTTTCCTAGCCTCTATGAAGATTTTGTTGCTAAATAAACATATCAGGCCAGGGATGTTGGCGCACGCCTTTAATCCCAGCACTCAGGAGGCAAGGTAGGAGGAGCACCATGAGTTCAAGGCCACCCTGAGACTACACAGTGAATTCCAGGTCAGCCTGGGCTAGAGCAAGACCCTACCTCGAAAAACCAAAAAAAAAAAATATATATATATATATATATATCAAAGAGAATCCCCTGATAAGAGCAACAGCTAAAGGTAGCCAATTAAATTTGAGATATACATTATACTTAAACTCATCTGCTTTTTGTTTTGTTTTGTTTTGTTTTTCGAGGTAGGGTTTCGCTCTAGTCCAGGCTGACCTGGAATTCACTATGTAGTCTCAGGCTGGCCTTGAACTCATGGCAGTCCTCCTACCTCTGTCTCCTGAGTGCTTGGATTAAAGGTGTGTGCCACCACACTTGGCTTCTCATCTGCTTTTTAAAAAAATGTTTTACTGGGCTGGAGAGATGGCTCGGCGGCTAAGGCACTTGCCTCTAGTGCCTAAAGCCCTGGGTTCAATTCCCCAGGACCCATATGGGCCAGACCCACAAGGTGGTGGCCCTGGTGCGCTCTCTCTCTCTCTCTCTCTCTCTCTCTCTCTCTCTCTCTCTCTCTCTCTCTCTCTCCTTGAAATTGAATAAATAAAATATTTAAAAAAAATGTTTTACTTGAGAGAGAAAGAGACAGAGAGAAAGAGAAAGAATATGGACATGCCAGGGCTTCCAGCTGTTGCAAACAAACTCCAGATACATGCTCCACTTTGTGCATCTGGCTTTATGTGGGTACTAGGGAATTGAACTCAGGTCCTTCTGCTTTACAGGCAAGCACCTTAACCACTGAGCCACCTCTCCGCCCCTAATCTGCTTTTTAAAAATATTTTATTGGGCTGGAGAGATGGCTCAACGGTTAAGGCACTTGCCTCCAGTGCCTAAGGCCCCAGGTTCAATTCCCCAGGTCCCACATAAGCCAGATCCACAAGGTGGTGGCCCTGGTTCATTCTCTCTCTCTCTCTCTCTCTCTCTCTCTCTCTCTCTCTCTCTCTCTGCTTGAAAATGAATAAATAAAATATTTTAAAAAAAAAATATTTTATTTTATTAATTAATTAATTTACAAGCACAGAGAGATGAGAGACAGACAGAATCCCGGTCATTAGTCTTTGCAGGAAAGCACCTTAACCACTGAGTCATTTCTCCAGCCCATTTTGTTTTTTGGAAGTAAGAGTCTCACTTTACCCTAGGCTAACCTGGAATTCACTATGTAGTCTTAGGCTGGCCTCGAACTCACAGAGATCCTCCTACCTCTGCCTCCCAAATTCTGGGATTAAACACAAGTGCCCATGCCCAGCTAAGTGTGTATTATTTTGCTCAGTGGCTGTTAGCTAATGTGACTTGTTAAGAAATGAAAACAAGATTGTTTATCATAAAATTTCTATTGGCCTGAGATTGGCCTAATCATTTGCCCAAGTAGAGTCATGAATTTCTTAACAATTAGGAGATGTGCTGAGAAATGTGCTTTTAGGTGATTTCACAATTGAAATTATCACAGGAGTGTACTTACTTAAACTAGAGTTTGACATCCTGGGTGATAGAATCTGATGAAATCGCTGGTATCTGTAATCTGTCCTTGACTACAAATTGTAAGAGTCTATGAATAGGTGATGGCAGAAGGCGAACAGTGATTTCCTTTCTCGTATGCTTCAATCATGCTTAAAATGCAAAGAAGAGGGCTGGAGAGATGGCTCAGTGGTTAAGACACTTGCCTCCAGTGCCTAAGGTCCCTGGTTCAATTCCCCAGTACCCACATAAGCCAGACCCACAAGGTGGGTGGCTCTGGTGTGCTTGCTCTCTCTCTCTCTCTCTCTCTCTCTCTCTCTCTCTCTCTCTCTCTCTTCTCTCTCTCTGCTTGAAAAGTGAATAAATAAAATATTTTTTTAATGCAAAGAAGATTAACATCTGTCATCAGGAAGCCAGACAGATCACTCAGAGGGGGTTACTCCAAAACGTTTTCTTTTTATTAGCCTGAAACAAATGAGGCCACAAAATAAGCACTTTAAAAAAATGTTAGAGGGCTGGAGAGATGGCTCAGCGGTTAAGGCACTTGCCTCCAGTGCCTGAGGCCCTGGGTTCAATTCCCCAGGACCCACATAAGCCAGACCCACAAGGTGGTGACCCTGGTGTGCTCTCTCTCTCTCTCTCTCTCTCTCTCTCTCTGCTTGAAAATGAATAAATAAAATATTTAAAAAAAAAAAAAAAATGTTAGAAGAGTCTTTTTCTTCAGTCAAGAATTTAATCACAAATAGAGATCTTAAAGGTCTTTTATGATTGAGTTCTCATCAAGTCAATTTTAGTGTCTAATGAACCGTCAGATCTCATCATTTTCTATAATTCTTTCTCAAGAGATTTGGAATCCAGTGCATGTCACTGTAACCAGAAGAAAAACCATTTACTCCTCAGAGACATTCCTTTCAGGGAGTTGAGAACATGATCGGATACATATGTCAAGCCAGGGAAACAAGCATTCCTCAGAGAGACAGCTACTGTTATTTCATAGAAAGCATGCCGTTGATTTATTGTCAAGAACCCATGGATTTTCCTTCTTCTGGGGTTAAGCATTTACCAATGCAGTGCATTTTAAAAAATATATTTTATTTAATTGAGAGAGAGAGAAGCAAAGAGTGAATATGGGTGCATCAGGGCCTCTTGTCACTGCCAACTCCAAACACTTGTGCCACCTTATGCATCTGGCTTTACGTGGGGAATTGAACCCTGGCCTGAGCCATCTCTCCATCCCTGATACAATGCTTTTTTGTTTTTTTTTTTAAGCGCGCGCCACCACGCCCGGCCTATTAAAGTTTTTTTTAAATATTTTATTTATTCATTTTCAAGCAGAGAGAGAGAGAGAGAGAGAGAGAGAGAGAGAGAGAGAGAGAGAGAAAACGCACCAGGGCCACCACCTTGTGGGTCTGGCTTATGTGAGTACTGGGGAATTGAACCCAGGGCCTTAGGCACTGGAGGCAAGTGCCTTAACCGCTGAGCCATCTCTCCAGCCCGTTTTTTTTTTAAACAATGAATTTTCTCTTTCTTTTTTTGTAAATATTTTATTAATTTATTAGAGAGAGAGAGAGAGAGAGAGAGAGAGAGAGGGAGAGAGAGAGAGAGAGAGAGGGAGAGGGTGCACCAGGGCCTCCAGCCACTGCAAAGGAACTCCAGACATATGCACCACCTTGTGCATCTGGGTATATGTGGGAACTGGAGAATCGAACTCAGGTCCTTGTTTTTCAGGCAAATGCCTTAACCAATAAGCCATCTTTCCAGCCCCTACAATGCTTTTTCAATCCCCGTTTATTTTGTCCTTTTAAAATGAGCTCTTTGGGCTGGAGAGATGGCTCCACTTGCCTCCAGTGCCTAAGGCCCCCGGTTCAATTCCCCAGGACCCACATACGCCAAACCCACAAGGTGGTTGTCCTGGTGTGCGCTCTCTCTCTCTCTCTCTCTCTCTCTCTCTCTCTCTCTCTCTCTCTCTCTCTCTCTCTGTGTGTGTATCTGCTTGAAAATGAATAAATAAAGTATACAATAAAATGAGCCTCTTTTAGGCCATGCCTGGTAGCACACGCCCTTAATCCCAGCACAGGCAGAGGTAGGAGGATCTCTGTGATCCAGACACATAGGTCACGTTGTACTTTACGTGGGTACTGGGGAATTGAACTTGGGCCAACAGGCTTTATAAACAAGTGCATTTAACCACTGAGCATTCTCACCAGGTCCTCCATTTTTTTTTTAAAATATTTTATTTATTCATTTTCAAGCAGAGAGAGAGAGAGAGAGAGAGAAAGAGAGAGAGAGAGTACACCAGGGCCACCACCTTGTGGGTGTGGCTTATGTGGGTTCTGGGGAATTGAACCCAGGGCCTTAGGCACTGGAGGCAGGTTCCTTAACCGCTGAGCCATCTCTCCAGCCCTTTTTTTTTTCTTTTTAGAGAAGAAACTAAGGAGAATTAAAGGTTTAAATGAGGAGGTGACTTCCAAGGACATGCTTCAAACCCTGGCCCAAGCCAAGAAGGAATGCTGGGATCGGTTCCTTCAGGAGAAATTAGCATCAGAGTTTTTTGTGGATGGACTTGATAACGATGAGAGGTAATTGGTTCCCAGTCCGCGTCCATGTGACAGCGCATTTCACTAAAGTATTTCTCCTTCAGTAATGAATTCCCGGAGAGTGACATTTGAGTACTGGTGTTGGTTTGTATTATCATCAGCTCTTTTGAACTGAAATCAGCTCATCTAAGCTTGCTCTGTTTACTCTTAACCAACCAGTAGAATTTTGAGAATGACAAATGCCTAACTATGTATTTTTAAAGTTTTATTTATTTAATTGAAAGCAGAGAGAGAGTGTGTGTATGTATATGTCAGAGAGAGAATGGGTGGGTCATCCCTTCTTCCCACCCCCAACAGATGCAAACAAACTCTAGACACATGGGCCCCTTTTGTGCATCTGGCTTTCCGTAGGTTCTGGGGTTCAGGTCATTGGGTTTTGCAGGCAAGCGCCTTAACTGCTGAGCAATCTCTTCAGCCCTAACTATATCATTTACGTATGCAGTGCGCCTGAGAAAGTAATAACCAATGTCTTATCCTCAAGTCTCCATTGCCAAAAGCTTTCTTTTCTTTCCATTTTTATTTATTTATTTGCAAGCAGCCTGACATGGAGGGGGATTCAAGTAGTCACGCCAGGGTCTCTAGCCACTGCAGATGAACTCCAGATACATGTACCACTTTTGTCTTTATGTGAATACTGGGGAATCAAACCTGGGCTGTCAGACTTTGCATGCAAGTACATTTAACCACTGAGTAATCTCTTTAGCCTCCCTCCCCCTGTTTTTTTGAGGCGGTGTCTCTCGTCTAGGCTGACTTGAAACTCACTCTGTAGCCGGGCTGGCCTCAAACAGCAACACTCCTACCTCAGCCTCCCATGCTGAGATTAAAGGCACGAGCCCCATGCCTGGATAAGAATTTCTGTCACGTTATAGCTACTCAATAAATTTGTATAGATCAAATAAATTTATTAAGCATATATTATGTGGTACCAATGTGATTGGTGTCATGGGAGTAAGTTTTAGATTCTTTTATTTGTTTGTTTGTTTGTTTTGAGGTAGCCCCTCACTGTAGCCCAGGCTGACCTGGCACTCACTCTATAGTCCTAGGTTGTCCTTGAACTCATTGCAATCCTTCTACCTCTGCTTCCCCAGTGCTGGGATTAAAGGTATGCATCACCATGCCCGGCCGAAGTTTTAGATTCTTTGTCCTTAAAAGGAGTTGGGGAGAAATGACACATGTAGAAAGACAAATCTAATAACGCAAGGTGGCCAGGAGAACTAGCTGACTAGAAGGACAGAATATGCTTCGAGAATTGAAAGACCCTTGAGCTCCCCACTGGCTTAGGTGTTGGGGCCAGGGAAGGAGGCAGGAACTGAACCTTGCTAAAGGTAACTCAGATGCAGAAAGGTGGGAAGGGTATTCTGCCACAGTGAGCAGCGTGGCATTTGGCACCCAGGAAGGTGACTCTACCTATTGTACATTCTTACATAAGTAACTTGTGTGTGCGCCTGTTTTCTAGTCTGTAGAGGAGGAGTAACAGCTTCTATCTCAAGGTTGTTGTGAGCATGAAATGAGTCACTATGTGTAGCTGGACATGGTGGCTCATCCCTATTCCAACACTCAGGAGACAGAAGCAGGAGATTATGAGTTCAAGTTCAGCCTGGGCTATATAGTCAGATGCCGACTTAAAAAAAAGCTATTACCAAAAAAAAAAAAAAAAAAAAAAGCTATTACATGTAAAGGGCTCAGAACAGTGCCTGGTTATGGTAAGCACTATATGTTAACTTATTAACATTGTTTCTCCCTAACATTTTAAAGTCTAAATTACGAGTGGTGATTCACACTTGTAATCTTTGATTACTTAGGAAGCTTAGGTGGAGGATTGCTGAGTCCTGGCCAGCTTGGGCTACATCATGGGTTCAAGACTAGCCTAGGATAGATACAGAGTGAGACACTGTCTATAAAACTGAAACTAAGCTAACAGCAACAAAAGAAACCCAGAGTTTTAAAGTTTGATAAGAAATTATTCAAAGTAAAATCCCAGGGGGATCACCGTGAGTTCCAGGCCAGCCTAGGGCTACATAGTGAGTTCCAAGTCAGCCTAGGCTTGAGTGAGGCCCTACCTAAATTTAAAAAAAAAAAAAAAGGTGCTTTAATCCCAGCACTCAGGAGGCTGAGGTAGGAGGAACACTGTGAGTTCAAGGCCAGCCTGGGCTAAAGCAATACCCTACCTCAAAAAAGAAAAGAAAAGAAATTTTTAAAATTTTTTAAAATATTTTATTTATTCATTTTCAAGCAGAGAGAGAGAGAGAGAGAGAGAGAGAGAGAGAGAGAGAGAGAGAGAGAGAGAGAGAGACGAAATCCAGACACAGACGCCACCTTGTGCATCTGGCCTATGTGGGTCCTGTGGAATTGAACCCAGGGCCTTAGGCACTGGAGGCAAGTGCCTTAACCACTGAGCCATCTCACCAGCCCTAATATTTTTATTTATTTATTTGAGAGAGAGAGAGAGAGAGAGAGAGAGAGAGAGAGAGAGAGGAGAGAGAGAGAATGGGTGCACCAGGGCCTCCAATCTCTGCAAATGAATTCCAGACACATGCACCCTCTTGTGCATCTGGCTTTATATGGGCACTGGGGAATCGAACTCTGGTCCTTCTGCATTGCAGGCAGATGTCTTAACCACTAAGCCATCTCTTCAGCCCAGGAAATTTAAAAAATATTAGTTGGAGGAATGAAAGCCATATTTTAAAAAGGTCTTAGGGGAATATGATTTAACCTAAGCTTGCAACACAAAGTTAATATAGATTTTTTTTAAATTTGCTTATTTATTTGCATGTGTGAATGTGTGCATGTATGCACACTGAGGAATTGAACCCTGGCTTGCAGGCTTTCTAAGCAAGTGTTTTTAACCACTGAGCAATCTTCCCACCCTAATTCTGATTTTTAAAAGTTTATTTGTTTGTTTGTTTGTTTGTTTATTTGAGAAAGCTAAAGAGGAAGACACACACACATAGAGAGAGAGAGAGAGAATGGGCATGCCAGGGCTTCTGGTTTTATTTTTATGACATAGAGTTTCACTTTGTAGCCCAGGCTGGTCTGGAGTTTGTGGCAATCCTCCTGCCTGAGCCTCTAGACTGCTGAGATATAGGTGTAAGTCACCACGCCCAGCTGCTTTGAGCTGATAGAGCAGAGAATTGACTTTCTTTCTTTCTCATTTTCTGTGTTTTACTGTGAGTGTCTAATAGCTGTAAGGGGTAGGACCTCCCTCACTCAAGGGAACACTGTGCCCTCTGCCATAGTGGCCATTCTTTAGTGGGAACATTGGGTGCTCAGATGTTGCCTTCTTGGGCTCTTAAACAACCCCCCCACACACACAAATGACACTTCTTGCAAATCTGTGTGTGTAATTGAGCCTCAGACCACCTTGGGTACAAAAGCCTTAAAGATACTCAGGTTTCTGCCTCGCTAATAATTTGGCATTTATTTGAGTGTTTCGTGCTTAACAATTTCTTTCCTCTTCAGTTCTAAGGAAAAAAGGACAGGACTGAGTCATAAGCTCTTCAGCAATTCTCATCAAGCCATCAGAGGCTCTGCTTGAAGGGGGCCTGGCGCTGCTTAGCACCAAAGTGCCCTCTAGGGGGTAAATTATGCCACGGAGCTGCCAGGATGCACAGCTGTCTGAGGAGGATCACAGTTCTCCCTACGCTCCCAGGGAAAAACAGTTGTCGGGAGAAATTGGTGGTGGTGGGATGGCAGTATTTGAGTAATCGAGCTGATCATTAAGTAATCCATCAGCGAGCTCAGACCCAGCCATTCTTTTCTTCTGCTCTTTCGCAGCACTTTGGAACATTTCAAGAGGTGGTTCCAGCCGGATAAAGTAGCCATCAGCACCGAGGAGGTCCAGCTTCTCATCCCTCCCGAGTCACAGGTTGAGAAGCCAGCGAGCGAGGACAAGCCAGCAGCAGAACAGTAAATCGCACGCACATATGCCAAGCAGCTGGCTGGGGTCTTGAGGGAACAGCGGAGAGCTTGGCTGTAGCCAGGAGACATCCAGGGAGGGAAAAAGTCCAAACTTTCATTCGACAGAGCAAACAGCTGCCGGCACCTGAGGACTTGCTTGGAGCTGGCTTGTGTGACTGTCTTAGATGAAGTGACTGACCCAGTGCATGCTGGGTCACATACTGCCCAGCTTGACTGAGCTGAGATCTGCAGCGTGGAACTGTTCAGACACTGCAGAAGCTCTTATGTATAAAGTGTAAATCAAGGGAGCCCGTGTCCCAAGCATTTCCTCGCTCAGTTGTCAGTGAGTGATCCAAGGAGAGGGAAATCAGCCTCCTTGAATCCCATCCCGCCTGGGATTCCTCTCTCACAAGGAAACAGAGGACTGTGGGGGAATGGGCTTTTCTTTCATTTGTTCCTTGTGGAGAAAGTAGAAAAGGAAGTGTGAAAAGGTGGGGAGTGTTTATATCTACATAGATACATTTTTTTATTTCATGCATGGCTTCTCCCCCAACTTCCTCTTGTACCAGGTTCCAAATTAGACTCATAAATATGGTTTGGTGTTTGAAACTACTCCCGGGTAGTTCCAAACTTGCTCCCTGTGACAGCTTTCTTGACGGAACCTGTGCTTTTTCCTGCTTTATTATGTTCTTTTCATGTAAAGTATATGTTGTCCATATAAAGCTTGTCTCCAGGCTGGAGAGATGGCTTGCTTACCTGCAAGGCCTAACGACCTGGGTTTGATTCTCCAGTATTCACATAAAGCCAGATGCACAGAGTGTCACCAGCTAGAGGCCCTGGTTGTGCTTATTCCGATTCTCATTCTCTCTCTCTCTCTCTCTCTCTCTCTCTCTCTCTCTCTCTCTCTCTCTCCTCCTCTCTCCTCTCTCCTTGCAAATAAATAAAAATATAAAAACAAACTTGCCTCATCTGAACAATTGTGTGTGTGTGTGGTGCTGTTCACCCATGTCCTCTGCCAGAGATACTCCCAGGCAGTAGGGAGGTGAAGACAGATAAATGCTAAGGCAGGGGAGCTGTTGACCCTTGTCAGCTTCCTGAGGTTTTTTTTGGCAGGGTCTCACTCTAGCCCAGGCTGATCTGGAACTCACTCTGTAGCCCAGGCTTACCTTGAACTCTTGGCAATCCTCCTACCTCACCTTCCCAAATGCTGGGATTAAAGGCATGTGCCTCCACACCCGAGTTCCTGTTTTGAACACTTGCCTCTGACCATACAGACTAGAGTGTTGTGTGGGTAGGATTCTGGGTCATAGCTCCATGCAATTTCTTCCTGGGTAACCATCACCAGTCCCTAATGATGAATACGATGGCTATAAAAATCTTCAGAGGATGTTTGCTCATTTCTAAATCAAGTACTTGCCAGTATTTGGGAGGCAGAGGTGAGAGGATCTCTGTGAGTTCAAGTCCAGCCTGAGACACTATCTCAACCCCCTGCCCCCCAAAAATGGATAGGAGCCAAGTAGACTTGTTTAATGATAGAAATGTTTTTGTCATTCTGTTCTTGTGTGAGTTTGCCGAGTATAATCTGTTACAGGTCCATCCATTTTCCTGCAAACTTCATTATGTCATTTTTCTTTACTGCTGAATAGAATTCCATCATATACGTGTACCACAACTTTGATTCGTCCAGTGATGGGCATCGGGGTTGATTCCAGTTCTTAGCTATTGTGAATTGAGCAGCTATAAACATGGTTGAACAAATGTCTCTGTGTTGAAGAGAGGAGTCTTTAGGGTGGATGCCCAATAGAAGAATAGCTGGGTCCATTGGTAGCTCTGTATCCATCCTATTCAGGAGTCTCCACACTGATAAAAACTTGTACAAGTTTGCATTCCTACCAGCAGTGAATGAGAGTTCCTCTCCCCCCCCCATCCACACCAACATCTGTTGTTAGACTTCTTAACCAGAATTAGCTTGAATTGCAAGCAAACCTGATAAGCAATTCAAGAGACAGTTAATAGGGATAATAGGGCTTGGGAGGGGGGATGAGATTACACAAAACTCCAAAATGAATTAGTGCCATAGAACCCTTAACCTTCCAAATGTATACAGGGGTATCATCTGGTAAGAAGGGCCCTGAAGAGGGTGGGTTGAAGCCTAACCCTAAAATATTTGGCTCGGGCTTACAACTCCCAATACCAAAAATCAGTTACTACCCACATTGAGCTATTGATTGCAGAGACCTACAAGGTCCTCAAAACAAGACAGGCTCTGTCAAAGCACCTGACTCCCATCTGAAGTAAAA
>PVHP010051282.1:0-11515 GCA_004024765.1 Zapus hudsonius | reverse complement strand
TTAGAGATTAAAACAATGTTGTTTAGCAATGGAAAAGTCTAAGACAAATAAATCTAACAATCACTGGTAGAATTTTTTGTAATCAACATCTTAAACTGCATGAGAACAAAATAAATAAATATTATCTTTCCATATAGAATTCACTTGTATGAGTTTTCCTATACTTCCTGATAAATTATTGTTCCAACTCATAATTAGTGCTTCATTGATTTTTGTTACATAACCAAAATATATACTATTGATCATATAAGCTAAAAATGGCCTCTGTGTACAATACCACATGGCCACTGCTTTACTTAATTAAAATCAGATCTCTTGACATCTTTATGCATCTGAGCCCCAGCCGTATGGGAGTAACTGTCAGCCTGCTCCCAGCCCCCTTCCACACACATGCACTATTCATCCCGGTAAGCACGTCTATTCTTAGATGATGAAATATGTGCCTTAGGTGTCAGGGGAGGAGTTGCTGGCTTGTCACAGCTGCTGCCTGGTGGGGAGTACTTTCTGTGCTCTGTGAGCAGGACTTTTCTGCTTTCCCTCCCAGCTGGGTATCATTGACTAGGAGATGGCATACCCCAAGCCAGTCAATCCTCTTTGTGCTCCTCACAGTCAACAGGGAGGGTGAAAAAGAGGCAGGCCTTGGGGAGAGGTTCAGAGGCCAGTCTGTTCTCACTGAGCAAAGAATAGCATAGAAAGGAGACCAAACAATTGTTCCTCTTAGATTGCCTAGAAAAAAAGACAGAGTCCACTGCATGAATAAACCATTCTTCAAGAGATTTGTAACAGAATGATAACTGCTTTTGAGTTAAAACTGAAGGAGGGATTTTTTTAAATGTGTTAGATAAAAAGCTAGCAGGGCAAAAAACATCTCAAAATTGAAGTTCAAGTTTATTCACTGTTTTTCAACAACTTGCAATGTAATCGTTTAAATATATCTGAAGTTATTTGACTGAGGAAAAATGTTTTCCAGTATTTTCATGCTGAAAGAACATAGCTTATGCTTATATACAAGAGTATGATTTAACTTCAATAAGAAAATTATATTTATTACAGTCCACTGCTACCAGAACCAATCTGAGATAAAAGAATAGATGTAAAACAGAGGCATGAGACTGTTCACTTAGATGAAAAATAAAATAGGCTGAATTCCTTGCTGTCGGTAATATGGTGGCATGCTCCCTTCCTCCTCACATCTTCTGAATTTCTCAAACTGTCCACATTCAGATTTGAGCACATCTTTGAGATCATCATGAAAAATTCCAGTGCCCCCAATTTTAAGTTACATTATGGATATGAAATTACTCATTTGTGCATTAAAGACTCTAAAATTAATTAATCTAAAATACAGTTACTGCAAAATGTCCTTGATTTTTCTTTATGTCTGGGTAAGCATTTCAAAAGATAGTGCAAAGCAGTTAGTTTACTCATCAGCAATATAGAAATCGAAATATAACAAATTACTATAATGATAACAAAAGTGCCTTTTTCAGAAAAGTCAACCAAACTCAATTAGTTGCCCCGATTTGCTGAATTTGCCATGATAGCTGAAAGCCAAGGTTATTTTTGTTGAAATGTACACTGCTGCTGTCTAGAAGTTGAGTTTTTTTTTGTTTGTTTTCTTTTTTATTAAATGAGGTAGCACACTTTCCTGTCAAGCTGTTCATTTGAAGACCACTTTTTTTCTTTCTTTCCAAGTAGAGCTGTTTTCCAGACCCCTTGCACCTGTTCTGACAACCTCAGCACCAACCTCAGCACAGTCAGAAAGTGTACTTCTTAGCATTAGTTGTCATTTAGAATGTATCTCAGTATGTCAGCTGTAAAACTACCAATCAGACAGACATTGTAAGCGCTTGGTAATCTGTAGCATCCTTATATGAACAGACACTCTCTCGGATCTTACAATCAATGCTAGGATATTTAACTAGAATAAAATCGTGCTTTTTTTCTTGAGTGAAATCAGAGATATAATAACAAACAATCTGAAGTCTCAATGTTTCCCACTGTTTTATTAGGGGTTTTACTTGACTGAGTCTCTGAGCAGGAAGTGTTCTGTCATGACTAGGTATTGTCACAAAGTAGATTTCACAATTACTGAAAAATTCTTCTGAAATACCAGTGAAATATATTTGTTTTATAAAGACTTACTTTTACTTCATTGACATTAAACTGTGTGATATCTGACCCAAATTTAAAATTGTTTTGTGAGATCATATGATATGGCTTGAATTCAATTTATTTGATCAAATATAAGCAAACATGCAAAAGCATATGCCATGAGTAAACTCTGACTTCAAAGACTGTCATCATCATAGGCAGAAGGAGGGTTCATGGAGAGCTTTTGTCCGAGTGTTCTTTTGAATATTAACTTAGGATAAACATTCTTTTTCAAAAAACAAAAAAAAAAGAAAGAAAAGAAAAGGAAACTGTCCCACTTACTTGTTTTTAAAGAGGCGCCAAAATAAGGATTATGCATTGGAGCCTGGCTTATGGAGTTTGGATTCTGTTTGTTATTGCCTCTAAATTTTCCAGGGGATTACATGCGGCTGTGATAAAGCAACTGTACACGATAGCTAAACAAAGGCATATTCATTTCAGTTTGTGTTTGAACTTCCATACTTCTGTACAGATCAAACAAAGTGGTATCCAGCTGCTTACTTACCCCAACTATAAAACATTATTTTATCATATAATTTGTGCATATCTATAAACCTGTGTTAACCATTGTAATATAAGAAAGCTGAAGTTTCAATTGCATTACAATCAGGAAGTCCAGGGTTAGGATTGCCAAATTAAACTCGGACCCCTCTCCCTATCATCAGCACTATAATAGTGCCTTTCATTTCAGACATTCATTGTTTGTGGCGGTTTATGTTATATATGAGAATCTGGCAATGGATGACAAGATTCTAAACCTGGGGAGGGCCATTCTTCCTAAGGGTCAGTATATTCTAATCCATCATGTGATGTGGCTAATCTTTTCATAGTGCAAGGCTCACACAGCTGGGAGAGTCTTGTCGAATGTGCCTCTCCTCATGTCCACAGAATGCCACATGGAACACTATACTTGAGTTTGTTCATATCATCTGTCACAGAAAGAAGGTCTTTGCATACTTATAATACTTTAGTAAAATGTATGGCACTGTATCCAATACATAAAAAAAACCATGAGGAGGAATGCTTAGAAAATATAAATTCCAAAAAAAGAAAATATAAATGCAAAAGAATAAAAAACAATGTTTTATTCGTTGCTGAATATAAACCCTGGCCAGCCCTTACAGATAAAAATAACACCTAGAACTTGTCTTTTAGTCTTGCTGAATGAAGCTGTACTGTCAGTTGCAGTGTAAGAATATGCTTCTTGTTCCTGTCCTGACCTGTTTTTATGCTCCTCTTCAATATCCTAAATCCTAACGTGGGAGAAAGTCTCCTGGAGTTCTCAAAGCCTGCCCTGCTGCTGCATCATTTCTCATTTTGCACACTGAAGGGTGTACATGAAAGAGACCTTATTCTTCCTCAAGCCTTGCTAGTAGAATTGAATCAAATGTAGGAAATATAGCAAAATTATTCAATATTCTTTTGCACACTGAAGGGTGTACATGAAGGAGACCTCATTCTTCCTCAAGCCTTGCTAGTAGAATTGAATCAAATGTAGGAAATATAGCAAAATTATTCAATATTCATTGATCACATGGTTGTATACACATAGGTGGTTTTGGCTTTGGCAGGGGAGTATAACTCTTCAAACATGTCCATCAATTTAAGTGATTTGTGCTGGCTACAGACTTAATGATATGGTCTTCTCTCCTCTTCTTTCTCACCTTTCCTCTCTTATTCACTTCCTTCCTCCTTTCTTCTTTGCATCTTTCATGGGTTTAAAGATCAGGCCTGCCATCAACATGGAATGTTCCAGTGAAGTTGGTTGACAAGCAGTTCAGCCCAGATCCGACCCAGCCTTGCTTTGCTTCTGAGATTGGATCACAGCCTTTGGCATAATCACTTCAGGCTGAGATTTCTCTTTCCAAATTTTGGCACCTCAGAGTATGTGAACAGACATGGAGGAAAGATAGCATGATGAATCAGGGAGCTTATGTGTGTTATCCACCAAATCACACCACACTCTATGTATGCTTCTGAACTCATCAAATGTGATGTCAGTGGATCGATGACTAAATCATCAAGAATATAGAACACAGAAAGTAGAGAACAGGGCTGGAAATATTGCTTAATGGTTAAGGCATTTGCCTGTAAAGCAGAAGGACCCAAGTTTAATTCACAAGTACCCACGTAAAGCCAGATGCACAAGGTGGCACATGTGTCTGGAGTTCGTTTGCAGTGGTGAGAGGCCCTGGTGTGATCATTCTCTATCTCTGTGTGTGTGTGTGTCTCTCTCTCTCACTCTCTCTCTCTCTCAAATAAGTAAATAAAATTTTAAAAAAAGAAAGTAGAGAGCAGCATCTGAGATAAGTTTTACAAACACGATCACATATGTGAACCCACTGAGTTAAATACTGTAATCATCCCATCCCTTTTATAGGAATGACACACCCAGATTGACATATCAAAAATTTGCTGATTATTTAAACCAGTGGTGCTGCTTCTCGCTGATTGTCTTTATTCCCATACATCTACACTGACTTTTGAAAAAAAGTATTTTGTTTGCCTAGGTGTCTTTTGCTTCAGCCAAATTCCTATTTATTCCCTTCTTATAAAGTGTTGGTGGATTCCAACCCATTAACCATAGTAAAAGAGGCAAAATTCTTAAGCTTTTAACAAACGTGTATCTAATTGGATGTTAACAGATATGCATTATTGTTTCGCTATTGCAGCATTTTAAGCGCAACAATCTCTCAGTCTTGAACCAGAGTGCAGCTTTTATTGATAGACTCCAACGGTGTATTCACAGGTTCACATGTAAACACATGGGCACACATGCTATTATGGATACATGTTCACATGTGCATACAATAGTGCCTAGAAATCTTACGTTATATCCTGAAGCACCATTCCCCAGTGTATGAAATGTAAGAGTGACAACAAGAAATCTGCACATTCACACTATAACATTTTGTGAATTTTATTGTTGCTTTGGTGGTGGGTGGTTGGTTTCTGTTGCAGCCCAGGTGCAGAATTAATCCTATTCAATTCAGAAGGCCTTGATCACATGAGCTCCTCTGACATAAGGCATTTCTTCCCACTTATTCCCATTTCCTTTCTCCACTTACATAGCCATTCCCACTGTGTTTGGTACGTATCTCTCCCCTGTAAGTGTGTTTTGTAGGACATTTGGTTATGGACACTATTCTATTTAACTGAAATTCTATTTAACTGAAAAAAGAACTGAAGCACGTGCTCCTTCAGCTTCTAAATACTTCATAATTCACCTTCTGCTTCCTTCTTTAAGATTTAAAAAATGAAACACTCTTCCTTCAATATGACCAATGTCAGTATGAATCGCCCCCTGGGTGACTTCTCTCCCATCTTGGAATTCTGAGTTTCTTTTCCAGTCAAGTTCCTTTGCTGTTGTCTCTCTTCTAGTTCTTTCATCTTCCAGGACTTTTCTCAACCACAGTGAAAAATCATATGAACTGTTCACCAGAATGCTACTGCACAGATGAAGGCAGCAGGTTTCACAGCAGCATTTCCTTAATAAGCTGCATTTATCATGATATTTCACTTACATGCTCTTCCACATCCATCTTATGTAGACTTTGGATGGTACAGAGCACAGCATGGTTTCCTTTTAATTTGTGCTACATGTTTGGCAAAATAGAAAATGCATACTTCCGAATGCCCTCATTCTAATTAGCCCATTAAATTATAGGAAACCAAAATACCTGTTTAAGAACATTGGCAGCTTTCCCTAGGACTGACTTGTTTCTGGCTTTTGCCAAATCACTGGGGTTGCTGTGATCACCAAGCTTTCACCCTACACTCATTCGTTGCCTCTTCCCCACAAATCCATCAATATTCCTAACTAAGAGCTGAGGAAATTATTTCTTAACAGGGGTAATTTACCCATTATTGTACAATTGTGAAGACTGTTTTCTCCCAGCAACATTATGTGGGGAATGAATAGGGAAGAATATGCAAATAAAGCATTAGCATTCCTGTAAATAATTGGTGTGAACCAAAATTAAGGTCCTTTCAGTTTATTAAACTCTGTTTCTACTGTAGAAGATTGTCTGTTACTGCCTACAGCCTCACCTCAATTGGTGTCCCAGTAGTGGACTCAGCCTGGTAACTTCAAACTTTAGATCACATCAATATGTTAACAAACGTTGCCTGTAATGCTTCTCCAAAATGATTATTTGGATTTTCAGTATTTAGTTCCTAATTTTATGAACATAAACCTATGACACAGAATTTGCTTCTGACTTAAAGAAAGACTGCCTAAGATTGATGTAACAATCTATTTACTCCACTGTTAGAAAGCTACTCATTGAAGTCCACAAAGAAGAAATACTCAAGAGTCACTTTGAAAGACATTGTCTAGAATTTTTCACAGGCATTCTAGAGCGTAGGGCTAATGAAGGCTGTCTGATGCTGTGAGTCAAATAATGTAACGTCATAAGCAGCGTCATAACAAAATAGACCTACTGTGGAAACAAACACAGGCCAAGAAGCTCACAAGGTCACTTCCAGGTCACGCGTCTGCATGAGGTGCACTTCATGACTGGTTCGGTGCAGCCTGAGGCACAAATTATCTTTAACTGAAGCAAATGTCTGAGATTTCCTCAGGAATGAGTCCAAGCAATTTCCCTTCTTTCTTCATTTGCAGTGTGTTGATATTAATTAGTACCTAAATCTTGGAGTGTGTTTGGGCTTCAATGATGGGCAGAAAGGCCTGATTTCTGAGCAGATCAGGCATACAGTTTCCTGGCAGAGTTCCAGAGAATGGGGAACCACCTGCTGCTCAGAGGAGCAGGTCCTCCTTGGCCTCCCTCACGTTCCTCATTAAGGTCCAAAGATCTTAATAGAGAACAGGAAGTATTTCAACTCAGTAGGATTAATCACTCTGCCTCAGAAACAGGGCTACCCTGGGTAACTGACCAAGATCTATAAGGAGAAAATTAGCTTAAATCCCATGCATGGTAACTGAACAAGCTTGTACCCTAAGAGGTTTTGACTCTGGGATCCTCAAGCTTTGTATTATTTTAAATTTATATGTTTTTCAAATATCTATGCCTTAATATCTTATCAGCAATGTCCGTGTTTCCATGAGCATGAGCTTTGTGAAAGGCAGCTACATCACAGGAGTTAGTGTGGGGGAGTTTTTATATATTGTGTTTTATTTAATAAGGGAATCTTCTCCTTGGTCAGAGTGTGTTCTGGTGTATTTCAGAACTCCACTAGATATTATTGAAAGATACTTGGTGTGCCCTCAGCTGGGTACTATGTTAGGGTTTTAATTTAGAAACTTATTTTACTTTAGAAATGTATAGTATAGGCAGTGAGGAAATGTATATTACATGAAGCAGGAAGGCAACAAAAATTTTGTTCTTAAAAAGTGAGCATGGGACTGGGAAGATGGATCAGTGATGAAGTGCTATCACTCAAGCCTGAGTACCCAGATTCAATCCCAAGCCTCCATGTATAAAAGATGAAGCCATCGTGGGCTTCTGTAATCCTGACACATTGACTACATAACAGGAGGTAAAGACAGGAGAATTCAGCAAAAGCTTGTCATAAGCACAGCAAAGAACAACAGCAGAGTGAGATCCAGAGAGGGAAATCCTGCCTCCAGTGAGGAGAAAAAGCAAGGATTGACCCAAAAGTTATTCTCTGGCCTCCATGTATATACCATGGCATGTGCGCACATATGCACGTGTGCACACACACACACACACAAACACACACACATGTGTACATATGCACACATCTATGCACGCCAAAAAGAAATTTAACTGAGTAAGAATACTACCCAGATTCTAAGAAATGAGAGAGCAATGAGAAGCCTAAAATAGTAGAAATTATGCAGCAACCTAAATAGTACCTGAGTAGAACAAGGAAAGAACAAGGAGATTTATAGCCCAGCACCAATTGAGAAAATAAAAAAAATGCAAGGATATCTGATAGCATAGGAATGTGTACCAACCACAATACAGATAAATACATTCGGTTGTTTCTTGGAGGAAAGAGGGAAATATGTGTAGAGAAGTGGGATGGGGTAGAATAAAGGAATAAACAAGTGAGGGGTTTTCTCAGCCCCAGACTCGACAATGAGCCAGGTTAGTAATCTAGTCATCTTAGCTCTGCATCTGAATTCTTTTAACGTTTCACATACATATCCTGGGTAGACAGTATAGAACTTCCAGTTCCCAATGCACCCTTTTTTATGTTTCACAACAACATTGAGAAGGATAGTTATAAGCACCATCACAAACAAACTCCTCTCTGTGTATTCTTGAGTGTCCTTCAAGAACATACAGGAAAATCTACAGGAAAGGAGAGTGCTTATGGTATGCATACTTACTTCCTTCTCAGATGTAAACAAAGAAACGCATGAACTTTCCTGTGGTAACTGATGGAAATAAGAGTCTTTAGAATTTTTGAGATTTTTGTACTTTATTAACACCTATTAGACCTGTATCACTTAAGCTTGATCCTCATTTAGGCAAAGGAAAAATGACCTTTTATAGACTATTTACTTGCCAGACTAGGTACTTAGATTCACTGGCCACAATGCAGAAAATAAATAAGCATGCCAATATTTCATTAAGACAGTAACTGAACAAATGAACTTTTGCTATATCTTCCCCTTAGACTACACTCAAGTTGAGGTTGCATATTTATGCAGAGTCCATAATGGTCTAGCATTGTGAATAACTTGCCCAGGGTAGTAGAAAACAGTGGCATTATTAAAGTAAAGCTTCACAGCAATGAACATAGTCTCCTACAAATTAATTTTTAAAACAACTAATGGATATCTTTAAGTATCATTTGTTGCTGTGGGATGTTTTTCATGCTTTGCATGAAAATTTTATACTTAAGAAGCCTTTAGGTTTTATGAACCCAAACATAATGCTTGTGAATACATACCCATGGAAGCCTCCAGCCTGAAGATCCCACTTAGAGAAAAGACTGAATATTGAAAATTTAGCAGACCTAGTATATAAATTGGTGAACTTTTCTAGGGCATGGGTAATCTGTCACAATGGAACATTAACTTCACTTAAAACATACATTTATGGTTCTGTTTTTATGACACCATTATGATCTGTTTTTCCCCTGGTATTGTTACTCTGTGATTGAAGTGTGAAAAACGCTGCAGAGATAAGTGAAAAAGTGCTTCTTGCCAGTTAGTTGGGGTTTAAAAGTTCTTTGTCATTACATTTTCGAACACAACATAAAAAGAAGGCCATTATCTGTCTTTGTCAAAGAAATGTGGGCTTTAGTTCATGCAATTAAAATAACGTCTAATTACATGAGATTGGAGTTGCCTTCTCCATAGTTAATTCCAAATGGAATGCATCAAAGTTTCATCCAGTTCTTTTAAGACTACCTGGAGACTTGTGCCTCCTTCGTGAACAAGAGATGTGATACAGAAAGGATGCTGTGGAGATCCACTTAGTGACCTGACCAAAGTGCAAGTCAGAGTCCCAGCATTAGCTCCTCCAGAAAGGAGAAGTTTCTTCACCAGTAAATGGATTCATGCTGACCCATTATCTTCCCAATACAATGCAGTGTCCACAGGCATTTTAACTACAGTATTGATTTCTTCCCTTAAATCTTTATTTATAAGGGAACCGTAATTGTACTGTCAATCAAAAAGTATTTAGTAAGCATGTACAAAGAGACCAGTCATTGTTCTAGTCTGGAGAATTGTGCTTCTATGAGTGATTCCAAAGCACCTTCAGTGACTAGGAGAGATGCTGGCACCTTCGTTACCACTCCTCATGCCAGGGTAAGGCCCAGGAATCAACATTATTAAAATCATCCCCAAATTATTAAACCATAGTTAAACAACTTTGTCCCTGCCATCAAAATCTAATATAAAATGAGAATCCAGATAGGAGATAGTAAATTTAGACTTGAGCTCTACAAGACCTGGGAAAATGATTTACATCACTTCTAGAATGACATATTTTCCATTGGCAATATTCTACTCATATGTTCTTAGGATATGGAAAACTCTGACACGATGTTACGTTAGTAATATCATAAAATGTTAGCATTCCTACAGTGAATAGACTAATTTTCCAGGCAACACTGGACACCTAAGAAGAGCAAAAAGCATACCCGTAGCAGTTACTTTCTTGATGCTTGGACAAAACACCCAATCAGAAGTAGTTTATGAAAGGAGAGTTTAGTTATGACTTACAGCTTTCAGTGTAAGTTTCATCCTGGTGGGGAAAGCATGGCAGGAGAAGGAAACCAGGCACTGGGTCTTCACATCCATAGGGAGGAAGTAAAGAGAAAGAGGAGAGTGTGGCAAGTAAGGCTTATCTATAACACCCCAAGGCTGGCTCCTAGTGACAGACACATTTCCTCTCAAAGACTTTACAACCTTCCCAAACAGTGCCACCAACTGGGGTTAAAGTGTTCAAATAAATGAGTCTATGTAAGATATTCCCCATCTGAACCACCACAATACCTTCGTTGCTTTAAGCCACTGAGATTTGAGAGACTAATCATTGCAGCCTAGCTGACTTATTCTGATGGCTGCAGACACATCTGCCATCTACTCTGTGTCTACCATTGTCTGCAAGTTTCAGTGAGATCTACTATTTCTGGTTTTCATGTATTTTATGAAATATATATATATATATATATATATATATATATATATATATATATATATATATTTGCTTTTTGTATTCTCTTAGTGCTAAGTGATTTCCAATGCATTTGTTTCACCAGGAAATCCTAATTACAGAACAGAAAGCCCAGATGCTTTTTGATTTAATCCATTTTCAAAATTTTTTCTTTTAGCTAAAGAATATTTACTAATTATTTCTCAAAAACAGTAATAATATTGAAAATTATGAGGTTGAGGAAGAATTCATTTCTATAATATATTGCATCCTGAATCTTTTTTAAAATATTTTTTTAAACTTTTTTATTGATAGCTTCCATAATTATACACCATAAACCATTATGATTCCCTCACCCTCCCACCCTCCCTCATATTTCCTTTTTTTTTTATTGTCCATAATGAGTTACATTATTTAGTGGGCAAACCATGCGTTGTTATCCCGAATTCCCCGCTTCCCCCCCTCCCCCTCCCTGATCAGTTGTATATCCTCCTTTGTGGGCTGTCTGTATTAGTCCATGTGGCAAGGGATCCTGTATATCTTAGTACTCATCCCGGTCTTTCTGGCCCAAGTGTGTTGTTACTGATGGGTGCCATGCCTCCGGACAGTCTCCCCCACCACGGCTCTCACAATCTTTCCGCCCCCTCTTCCGCTCAGTTCCCTGAGTCGTGGTGGGTGAGTAATAAGGCTGCACAAATGTTGCGAGCTTAGAGGTCCTTGTGTCGAAAATCCTTGGTTCCTGTCTCAATGGCCTATCCTGT
>PVHP010051281.1:0-11498 GCA_004024765.1 Zapus hudsonius | reverse complement strand
GAGTTGATTTAGAGAAAATGGGAGCTTACCCAGAGGGGGAAGAATGGGGCCAGGTTCCTCAGAGCCAAGTTCAGGCAGAGTGAGTGGCTGTGGGCTGCAGACACCCAAGCTGTCATGGCTGCAGAGTGGACATGACCGATCTGGGGTGATGCCTCGGGAATGTCACCGTGCGTCTCCCTCTTCCAAGCGAGGCTGGTCCGCCGCTTGTCATCATCTTCCTGCCATGGAGCAGAGTTCAGGGGCACAGCGATAAATCTTTCAGGAGGGTGATGTAACCCTCAGCGTTTTCTTTTTTTGTTTCTTCCTCCCCTTTCAGCTTTTCAGTTTTTAAGTATTTGTGACATCACTGTGCCCGTGGATGGGCCACTTCCTCAATGTGCCTGTTGTTTTCCCTGGGCATCAAGGGCAGATATTGGAGTCAATGCCAGCTTCGCTTGTGAGCGATGTGGCTTTGGGTTTAATCGGGTGTCATCAATTTCCTTCGTGTGTATGTATGTGTTTTCATATGTGTTCTGGTGCACAGTGTATCCTCAGGCAACAATTCACCTCTAGGTTTAAAAAAAAAAGTTTTATTTTTAAGCAGAGAGAGGAAGAGAAAGAATGCATGCGTGGGTCAGGGCCTCTTGCCACTACAAAAAAACTCCAGGTACATGTTCCACTTTCTGCATCTAGCCATACATGGGTGCTGGGGAATTGAACCCCGGGCCATCAGGCTTTGTAAGCAATCGGCTTTAACTGTCTCCCCAGCCCCCCATTCACCTCTTTTTGAAACAGAATATCCGATTGTCTTGGAGCTCATCAATTAGGCTACGTTTGCTGTGAGCTCCTGGGATCCTTTGGCTCAGCGGGTAAGACACTTACCCAGGTTTGATTCTCCAGTACCCATGTCCAATGCTCAGACACGCCAGGGCATCCAGCAAACCAACTCAGATCCATGTGCCCTTTGTGCGTCTGGCTTTACTTGGGTGTACATCCATCCTTTGCTACAGAGTAGCCTCTTCCCTTCCTCGATCATCGATCCATCGCTGAGGCATTAAGTTGGAACAGTTCATCTTTCTGCTTCCTTTCAGAGCAGCCCGTGATTGTCCTGACGCTTGATCAAGTCTAACATTCCTTCAACCCTCCCTCCCACATTATATATATATATATTTAAAATAGTTTATTTATTCATTTTCAAGCAGAGAGAGAGAGAGAGAGAGAGAGAGAACACCAGGGCCACCACCTTGTGGGTCTGGTTTATGTGGGTACTGGGGAATTGAACCTGGGGCCTTAAACACTAGAGGTAAGTGCTTTAACCGCTGAGCCATCTCTCCAGCCCCGTCCCACATTATGTTCTTGTAATGAATTGCTTTAATGCTGATCATTTCTTGAGTTGAATTTTATGTCAGCCGTGGCCCCTGCGGACTGTTCTGTTCAGGAATCTGTTGGAGGGGTGGCGGCGGCCTGCAGAGTTTAGCAAGCAGCCAGTTTGTTCAGCAGCGAAGAACATCTTGATCGTATCAGCCGTAATCCAGGGTTCTGGAATGCTCTGTGTGTGTGGAGGGCTCAGTTCTGGGCTGTTCTGTACTGAGCCATCTTTAGTCAGATTAGGATGGCATTGAGTCTTTCTCACAGCATGATGGGACAGCATGAGTTCCCAAAGGTGGGGTGTGCGTGTGTTTTGACATTATTCCAGTAGTAATAATCACACAGTCCCTGTTGATGTAATGGAACTGTCTGTCATTGGCCAGCTTGCTACTTGGCACCAGGGCCAGATGAAGTGAGCCCAGTTAGTTAGGGAGAGACCAACCCCTCTGAACAACCAGCAAGTCCCCCACTTGTGAGAAGGGACTTCCCCAGGAAGAGCATGCGCACTTCCAGCCACCCATCACCACTCTCACTTTTGAGTGGGCTCAGGCCCACCATGCTCTCTGCTGATGGATGATGGAGAGGTAGTTCAGTGGTTAAGGCACTTGCCTGCAAAGCCAATTGACCCAGGTTCAATTCCCCAGCGCCCGCCTAAAGCCAGAGACACAGAGTGGCACATGCATCTGGAGTCTGTTTGTAGCAGCTGGAGGCCCTGGTGTGCCTATATTCATTCTCTCTCCCTCTCTACTTCCCCATTCTTCTCCTCCCCCTGCTTGCAAATAAATAAAAATACATTAGAAAACAAACCATGCAGCCAGTCTGTGGGCTGAGACCTCTTTACAGAAAGTTTAATCCCACGTGCGTGGATGGGACATGTATTGGTCAGAGGCCACCTCCAGTGACATGTCCAAATCTAAGGGCACAAATTCTAGCTGTCCGCTGAGCAAAAACTTGGCACAAAGGGGGGGAACCATCTCAGAAGTGTCTCTGTCATCAGTCCTGGGAGGGTTTCTTTCCTCCAACTTTGTCCTGAGGATGCCGAGAGCCAGCTGGTATCAATTATTGAGAATTTCCCTCCGCTGGGTTCCAATTCACCGCTCTAAATTAGAAGTTGTGTTCCTCTTATGACTTCATGATATTTGGGCGGCCTGCCTGCCCTCTCTGTAACAGGAGCTGAGTTCTGGGAGGGAAATGCACACTGATTTCTTTCCTTTCAAGCCCAGGAAGCTACCTCGATCTGATTTGGTGACTGGGCTCACATTTACCAGTTTGCAGTGGAAGAACGAACAGCCGTTCTAGTCATCAGTATTGTAATTTAACTTTGACTTCTGTGTGTGTGTCTGGGTGTAGCCGTAACCTCCTATGAAAGGCAAAATGCCAGAGATCTGTCTTTCTCCTTGAACACATGCTTCAATGTGCCGTCTCATGAAGACACCAACTTTCATTACCACATCTCTTTTTTAAAAAATATTTTATTTATTTTTCAAGCAGAGAGATACATAGAGAGAGATACAGAGACAGAGACAGAGAACACCAGGGCCACCACCTTGTGGGTCTGGCTTATATGGGTCCTGGGGAATTGAACCCAGGGCCTTAGGCACCAGAGGCAAGTGCCTTATCCGCTGAGCCATCTCTCCAGCCCTACCACATCTCTTTGTGGAGTATTTCAGAGTCACTTAACTCCCTTTCATATTTAAAAGTATTAATTTGTATCCAGCACAGAGCCCAGTGCTTAGACAGTCAGGAAATGTTTGTTGGATAGGAGAACAGAAGAAGAGCCAGTGAGTATACAAATTAGTCTTTCAAGAATATGAGTAACGCTAATTTGTATTTTCCAGAGAAAAGCGGGCTAACAGGTTGAACAAGAGCCATTTCTTCTCCAAGGAGATGGCTACAGATGATTTCTCTCAAGTAAACAGGTACACCCAGGAACTACCTGGGCAGAGGGACAAAGCCATGATTGATTTTGGTTGACACGAGGGGACAGAAATAATGCAGCTCGAACTCACATTTGTCTGCGTTTGGGCTGTGAGTCCCCTGTGTTCTTTCTTTAATTTTATTTTTTTAAATTTTTATTTATTTGCAAGGAGAGAGAGAAAATGGGTGTGCCAGGGCCTCTTGCAACTGCAAGTGAACTCCAAATGCAAGCGCCACTGTGTGCATCTGGTTTATCGTGGGCACTGGGGACTTGAGCCCAGGCCGCAGGCTTTGCAAGCAAGAGCTCATCGCCCCAGTCCCTTCCTCATGTGTTCTTCTAGAGCTTGGAGATAGTGATTGGACCGAGTAGGAGTCTCTGCACTCTGCCTGGGGAGGGATGGGGCAGGGATGCCTCTTGGAATCTAGCACATAGACTTATTAGCCACGAGGTCGAGTTTAAAGTTACACTGTCTCTTCATCTGCAAATGAGAAGTGCTCAGACTGTGGTGACACATACAGGCTGCCTCTGTCACTTCTCTGTGGGCCTCTGTTATCTCCTGTGTAGAGTGGGATTGGAGGGTGGTGGGGAGATGGCTCAGTGGTTAAAGGTGCTTGCTTGTAAAGCCTTCCTGGCCTGGGTTCAAGTCCCCAGTATCCACGTAAAGCCAGACGCCACAAAGTGGCCCATGAGTCTGAAGTTTGCAGTGGCAAGAGGCCCTGGAGTACCATCCGTTCTCTCCCTCTCCCAAATCGATAATAAAAATTAGCAATAAATAAATAAAGCCCAATGGGATCGGCATCAGTGCCACCCTAGAGGGTCCTTGTGAGAGTTCCCACAAGGAAGGAATGGCTCAAGAAGCCTGGTCCGAGGAATCGTCTGGAAGAGCGACCTCCTATCATGTTCTTGTTGCTCTTGACAAGAAAAGGGGTCCTGGGTTGGGGGGGGCTCCCGCTCCCCTTTCCTCTAGGGCTTCTCTGCTTGGCCTGGGGGTGGGCCTTGGCTCTGAGGGGGTGACTGCATGGGGGGGAGGTGGCCCACTGAGATGGAGTCAGGTCACAGCCAACATTTGTTGTTTCAGCTGGCTGCCTTCTCAGAGCTGATGGCCTCCATGCCCAGGAGGCCTCACCCGCTCCGGCTGCGGTTTAACCTGAGGCTCCCAGGGGCTGGATTCGGGGCTCCTCAACTCCTCAACTTGCCCTCTTAACTCACCCAGAAACCTGCATGGTGGAAACAGAGGGAGGCTAGGCCCGAACCTGTATGGAGCTTTGAGTTTTGTAAAAGCTTTGGGGTGCCTTTCTTCTTCCTTTTTGTTCCCAGTTAATTTTATATATTTATTTGAGAGGGAGGAGAGGGAGGGAGGGAGGGAGGGAGGGAGGGAGGGAGGGAGAGAGAGAGAGAGAGAGAGAGAGAGAGAGAGAGAGAGAGAGAGAGAGAATGAATGAATGGCCCAGGGCCTCTTGCCACTGGCAATGAACTCTGGATGCATGCATCACTTTGCGCATCTGGCTTTACATGGGTCCTGGGGAATCGAACCCAAGGCTGACAGGTTTTGGAAACAAATGCCTTTAACCAATGAGCCATCTTTCCACCTTCCTTCCTTTCCCTTTCTTTCTCTCCCCCTTCTTTATTTATCCTTTCTAACAAGGTTAAATTCTTTATCTTTCTCTGTTACCCTAACCACTGAGCAACTGCTGCAGATATCCCAACTAGAGTCTTTTGGTTCTTCCTATGTAGCCTAGGTTAGCCTGGAGCTCTCTGCACTCCAGCTTGGCCTTGAACTCCAGAAACTTCTCTCCCAGCCTCCCTTTTTTTTTTTTTTTTGAGTGCTGGAAGTATAGGCATGAACTGCATCTAGCTCTTATTCTAAGTTTGTGAGGATTTCTTAGTAATAGTAGGTGGTAGGATACTATATTCTAGGCCCTTAATATTTATCATTTAGTTCAGTGTTTGTGGTTAGATATAAAGTAATTCTTAAAAGTGAATACAAAGCTGGGCGTGGTGGCGCACGCCTTTAATCCCAGCACTCGGGAGGCAGAGGTAGGAGGATTGCCGTAAATTCAAGGCCACCCTGAGACTACAGAATGAATTCCAGGTCAGCCTGGGCTAGAGTGAGACCCTACCTCAAAAAACAAAACAAAACAAAAAAAAGTAATTACAACAAAGAAACTTTGGGCTGGAGAGGTGGCTCAGCAGTTAAAGGGTGATTGCTTGCAAAGCTTGATGACCCAGGTTTGATTCCTCAGTACCCATGCAAAGACATAAAGAAGTATCCCGGGCTGGAGAGATGGCTCAGCGGTTAAGGCACTTGCCTCCAGTGCCTAAGGCCCTGGGTTCAATTCCCCAGGTCCCACATAAGCCAGACCCACAAGGTGGTGGCTCTGGTGTGCTCGCTCTCTCTCTCTCTCTCTCTCTCTCTCTCTCCTTGAAAATGAATAAATAAAATATTTTAAAAAAGAAGTATCCCATACAACTGGAGTTTGTTTGCAGTGGCAAGAGGCCCTGGCTCGCCCACCCCTTCTTCTCTGTCCCTCTCTACTTGCAAATAAATAAATTAAAGAAAGAAAAGTGAATTTAAAAAAAAACTTTCAAAAGTGGTATAAAGAAAGCCAACAACAAACAAAACAATTCACCATGGAAACAAAGCTTTGGACATGTCTGAATTTCTTGGTGGGGTTAATTGGAATGGGGAGGCCTGTCCTGAATGTGGGAAGCCACACAAGGTTCCAGACTGAATAAAAAGGAAAAGTCAGGAGGCTGAGGGAGGAGGATTGCTGTGAATATGGAGTGAGTTCCAGGTCACTTGGGCTAGAGCCAGACCCTACCTTGAAAAAAAGAAAAAGGAGAAAGCTTGCTGATCACTGGTATCCATCTCCCTGCTTCCTGGCTGCTGATACACTGTGTCCAGCTGCCTCTGCCCAGCATGGTGGACTGTCCCCTCTAACTTTTGACTAGATAAACTCAGCTTCACGAGACCCTGAGGACTGCCATATTGTGACTTTGCGTCCTCATCCACAGAGTAAAATGTGGAATGGTACTAGCCCAATCACTCCTCATGGCTTACCACCCCTGCCAGCATGTTCAGTGGTTGGCAGCCAGGTGAGAAAGGGCTGGGATTGTTTTCCTGGAATTCCCCTGATGGTGCGACATTGGGTGTTAACACACAGATGTGTGGATCGGGCGCTGATGAGAACGGAGAGTGGAGGGAAAAGCCACCATCGCCCTGACTCTGGAGAGCTGGCCCCTCAGAGAGACATTTCCAAGCTGCTATTGGAGGGGCTGGAGAGATGGCTCCACAGTTAAGGCGCTTGCCTGCAAAGCCTAAGGACCTAAGTTCAGTTTCCCCAGTACCTACATAGAGCCAGATACACAAATGACACAGGCATCTGGAATTAGTTGCAGTGCCAAAAGATCCTGGTGTGCCCACTCCTTCCCTCTCCTTGCAAATAAATTAATTTTGGGCTGGAGAGATGGCTCAGTGGTTAAAGGTGCCCGCTTGCTTGCGGAGATCGATTAGATTCCAAGTCCCTAGCACCCAAGTAAAGCCAGATGCACAAAATGGCCCATGCATCTGGAATTCATTTCCAGTGGCAGGAGGTCCTGGCACACCCATTCTCTCTCTGTCTCTATCCCTCTCTAAATGAATAATTTAAATTTTTTCAAAAGGTGCTCTTTGAGAGTGCTATAAATAGAAGCAACCTAAAAACATTCCATCTTGCAATTTGCCGTAGTTCAAATGAACTTTTTAACCACTGCCCTCATTTCAAAGCTGCGGGAAAATTGTAGGTCGTTTGAGAAAGTTGTGTGGCTCAAGTGTGTCCACGATGCCAAGCCAGGGGCAGTTATGTGGGACTTGTGATTGGTTGGGTTTGGGGAGGAGAAGCCCATGGCCAGGCCCCAGCCCACTGAAATCCAAGCAGAGTCAAGGAGGGTGGGCAGGCATGCTGGGCGGAGGTTTGTTCTATTCCTGAAAGAGGCTGCCAAACAGCTCTCACTGTGGAGAGACTTCCAGCAACTCAGGCTTACAGTGGCATGAACACCGCACCGCAGAGCACAGCCTGGAGATGCTGGGGTGATGGGCAGACATAGACTCAGGGATGTCCTTTTCAGGCCTGGGGGAGTCTCCTGTTACCCATGCATGGGAACCCAGGGAGACCTTTTGGGCAAGTTTCCATCTTTTTTATTGTTCCAAGAGTTCAGTTAAATATTTGAACCTTCATCTGTCAACATCACTTTGGGATTGAGGCCTGTTAGCTTCTTAGAATAGAGAGATGAAAGGATCACTTATCCCAGAGAGACCATAAAGGGGGCTTTTCTGGTAGGACACCCACCCTGAATTCATTGGAAACAGAAGTTGCAGGCATTGTGTATTTCATAAGCTTGGCTCAGACTTTCACTGAGTATATTTCCCCTAAATCTTTGTGAAAAAGACTTTGCAAAGGGGTGGCGGCAAGGGGGGGGGGAGAATCATTGTGAGTTCAAGGTCAGCCTGCAGCCTGGTCTTCAGGATAGCCTAGTGTCGTAGTCAGTCACACGCTGCTGGGATGAATCTCCAAACCAGGTACAATTTGGGGGAGGAAAGTATTTATTGAAGAAACAGACCCAGGGGAAGTTAAGGGAAAGGCTGGCTCCCTTTCACAGAAGCAAGCAAAGAGAGAAACCCACCACCTCAAGCAAGCAAACTGTAACACTGTAATTCACAAAATGCAGAACTGCCAGACCTGGGGTTCTGGCTGCTGTTTTGCATATGTATCCCTAGAATTTTGCATCCAATTTAAAAGTACCTCAGGGCAAGACCCCAGGAGGTCAGGCCAAAGGGACACCTCCTCCAGCCAGAAGGCTGGAAACAATTCACAGTTATAATAAACACAATTATAATAAATTCTATTGGACATTTATTCAAAACTACCACAACTAGGCTACAGAGTGAGACCTTATCTCAAAAAAAAAGAGAAGGAAAATAAAAAACATCTTCGTTCTCTCAGAGCAATACCTCTACATTGGATAAACGTGTGTTTGTGTGTGTGTGTGTGTGTGTGTGTGTGTGTGTGTGTATGTATTTCTATAAGTATCTTGCTATGTAGCCCAGGCTGGCCTGGAACTCCTGACAATCCTCTTGCCTCCGACTTCCCTAGTGCTAGGATTACAGGCATGCATATTTGCTTGTTAACAATATACAACATAAGTTGGGGAACGCCTGTAGTGGAATGAGGCTTTCCACTTTCTCAAGGCATGAGAGCCTGTTGTCTCCTCGGAGGTGAGCATATGGAAATTGGTTTCAGTTGGACTTTTGGGTGGTCAGTTCTTAGCAACTTGGTACTCAATTACATTTCAAAGACAACCACGTAACAGGGAACCTAATCCAAAAAGTTGATCCACAGACAAGGGCTATCAGCTAGAGAAATTTCTTATCCCGCGGGGTGAACTGCTGTCCTGGGTTGCCATGTAGACCTTAACTACTGCCCAAGAGCCTCAGATGGCCTCATGGTCACATGACCTGCACACTCAGGCAGCCCCTCCCTTGATTGAATGCCGTCCATTGGCCATCTCCAAAGTCTTAGTGCTTTCTGCGTTCCCATTTTGTACTGCGCTCCATAAATTTAGATGGACCTGCTTCCAAAATCATTATGTACACATTTGATTACATAGAAAAATCCCACCTTGGAGTGAGGATTGTGTGAAATTGATTTATTCTCAGCATCCAATTCATAGTAGTCTTAATTTTTTTTAAATTTGTGAGCAGAGAGAGAAAGAGAGAGAATGAACAAATATGAATAAGAATATGGGTATGCCAGGGCCTCCAGCCATTGGAAATGAACTCTAGACGCATGCACCACTTAGAGCATTTGGCTTCATGTGGGTCCTGGGGAATTTAATCTGGACCATCAGGCTTTGTAAGCAAGCGAGCCATCTCTCCACCCTGTGGAGGGCTGGGAATTACAAGGCTTTAGGAGTTTGACTGTGGACAGTGGGGATCATCAGTGAAGTTGGGAAGAAAAGAGATGCCAGACTAGGAAGATGGCAGTGAGGCTACCATGAAAGACACCAGGAAGAAGGAAGGGCTGCGTGTTTAGGGGAAGGTGCTGAGAGAGATTGGCCAAGAGATTGAATAGGGACATGGTGGATACCATCCCAGAGGCTCCAAGGAGGAGTCCAGAGAGTCCTGAGGTGTTCAGCTTGCGGTCCCAGGAGAATAGAGTGGTTAGGAGGATGTTTTCTGAGGAGGGAGAGGGAGATCGTGCTTGAATTATGATGGGAGCATGTCAGACTGGACATAGGACAGAGAGTCAGGCATGATGGCGCATACCCATAATCCCAACACTCAGGAACCAGATACCGGCAATGCTAGTTCAAGAGCACCCTAGATTTCCAAGCAAGACTCCAAATCTGACCAGGATCATGGAGTATGGTTAAGCCAGTGTAGACCGAGGAAGGAAGGGGCTGCCTGATCTGGCTTGTCGCACCCTGCTGGCCGCAGAGATGGCCTCTTGGCATTAGTGTAGCTATTAATAGCATCATCTTTCCAATGAATGGCTCGTCAGAGCAGCAAAGATGAGCATGATTGATAACTCAAGATGAAAGGCCTCTTAAATTTCTAGATAGGAGTGTAAACAGAAACAAGTTTTCATAGGGCAAAGATGAGCAGGCTGTAATTACTAGTGAAAGAAAGCATTTAGAGGTTCATGTGCGGGGCTTGGGAGGAGCTTGCTGAGCTTGTAAAGCTAGACAGGGTGGCATGCACCTGTAATCCCCCCCACACTGCTGGGGAGGTGGAGACAGGAGAATGGTCTGGACTTGCTTACTAGTCTGTATAGCTGAATCAATGAGCTCTGGGTTCAATGAGAGAGCCTGTCTCAAAAAGAAAGACTGGGGAGATGGCTCTGTGGGGTCAGGAGAATGTAGGCTCCCTGGCCAGCTGGGGTAGTCTCAGCACCCAATGGGGACTCTCTTCCAGCAAGGTGGAAGGCAAGGACCCGCACCTCGAGGTTGTCCTCTGCCTGCTGTGCCTCACACGTGCACGCATGCATCCATGCACACATTGAAAGAAGACGGAAAGCCAGCATGCACACACAGGCACACACATGGTCACACACATGCGTGCGCATATACATACATACCACCGCACACCCAACTCAGCATTTCTCCTACGTCTGCCTCCCAAGTGTGTGATGCCATGTCTGGCTTATTTCTTTAGATTTTAAAGGCCTTTTTTTTTTTATTATTATTATGGAACTATTTAAACATACACAGATGTGTAAACGATGACCCAGGGTACCAGCTAACAACACCTAAGTCATGCTAATATCCTCAAATATTTGTATTAATATGTGTGTGTGTGTGTGTGTGTGTGTGTGTGTGTGTGATCACACCAGGATCTCGTGCCGCTGCAAACGTAACACCAGATGCGTGTGCCACTTTGTGTATCTGGTTTTACACGGATGGCTGGGGAATGGAACCCTGGCCAGCAGGCTTTGCAAGCACGCACCTTAACTGCTGAGCCATCCTCCCAGCCCCGACCCTCGGGCATTTTGAAGCGTTGCATCCTTTACACTCTGCAAGCACCTCAGTACAGCCCACACTTGTCTCAGGTGCCCAGGAGAATGAGCACACCTGTGTCTGTCTCCCCAGATAGCAAAGCCATTGTGGACGGGAACCTGAAACTCATCTTGGGCCTGGTATGGACCTTGATCCTTCACTACTCCATTTCAATGCCCGTGTGGGAGGACGAGGGTGATGACGATGCCAAGAAGCAGACGCCGAAGCAGAGGCTGCTGGGATGGATTCAGAACAAGATCCCCTACTTGCCCATCACCAACTTCAACCAGAACTGGCAGGATGGCAAAGCCCTAGGCGCTCTGGTGGATAGCTGTGCTCCAGGTAAGTGCCTGTGGTTGCCCAAACCATCTCTGTGAATGGGCAGATGCTGGCCCTGAACCTCGATGTCAGTGGGAAAGCTTGCGGTGCCGTAGGTAGCAACATGCCTCCCCGTCTTAGCCCCGAGATAGACGATGGAGATGCGAATGTTTCCTCTCCGAAAGGCAGATGTTCTAGGCATAGCCGTAGACATGTTGAGCATCCAATCTAGCCAGGCATCTATATCCCCATGAAGGGCTGGAGAGATGGCTCAGCAGTTAAGGCACTTGCCTGCAAAGCCTAACCGTTAGAATGGAAATGACCACGAGAGACCACTCTGAAAGGAAAGGTTTTAATAGGAGGAAAAGCGAGCTGCCGGGCT
>PVHP010051280.1:0-11497 GCA_004024765.1 Zapus hudsonius | reverse complement strand
ACAAAATGCAGAACTCCAGACCAGGGTTCTGGCTCTTATTTTGCATATCTATCCTTAGTATTTTACATCCAAATTAGAAAGGGTCAGTCCCCAGGAGGCTAGGCCAAAGTGGTACTTCCTCTAGCCAGAAGCCTGGAGACAATTAATAATTTTAATAAATCCTTAATTCTTTTGGGGGACATTATTTAAACTACCACAACATGTGAAATCCATAACTAAATAAAATAGCATATTTTCCATGCTGCTTCTAGAAGCTTCCCTTAGCATTTTGGATCTAACTTATTTCTTGAGTTGAGATGTTGACCTATTTGTGTGTCCTGTGGGGTACTAGGGGTGACCTTTCTCTGACCTCCAAAACGTGTTTATTACTATTACCTGCTCTCAGTCCCTGCTTGCATCACGTGAATAATTACGAAAACACAGGCTACAGTCCCCAAGGTAAAAATGGCCAAATCCTTCCTATAAGAAGTACTCGATGGTGAAGTTGGCGTTTCTCACTTCTCCGCCTTCACCTCTTGCTTGGATTCCTGCCCTGGCCTCCAAGCCCACATTTCATAGCTTTGGAATTAGCAGATGAGGAACTCACTGTCACGGTGACAGGGAGAAGAACAGAGGTCGGTGCTTCTGGCCCAATTGCGTCCCTTCTAGTCTGTCACTAGCTGTGATTCACTTTTTGTTTTTAAAGGAGATTTTATTTTTTAAAAAATGTCATTTGCAAACAGATGAGAGAGAGAGGGAGGGAGAGAGAGAAAGAGGGAGGGAGAGAGAAAAAATTGTCATTTGCAAAGAGAGACGAGAGAGAGGGGAGAGAGAGAGAAAATTGTCATTTGCAAACAGAGAAGAGAGAGAGAGAGAGAGAGAGAGAGAGAGAGAGAGAGAGAGAGAGAGAGAGAGAGAGAATGGTTGGGGTTGGCCAGGGCCTCTAACTACTGCAAACTCCAGACTCAATTTTGACACAGGTACTAGGGAATCGAACTCAGGTCATTAGGGCTTTGCAGTCGTGTGCTTTAACTGCTGAGCCATCTCTCCAGCCCCCACATTTTTTTTTCTCATGGAAATTTTAAATGTCATCTTAATAACTTCTTAGTTTTCAGGTGATAACTTTTTATGCCCCGCAGTTACCGAAATCAATGGTCTCTGCATGATGTGTAGTATTGAGGCCCGTCAGACTCAGAGGCTAGGGTCAGAGGTTCCATCGATGACGGCATTGCTACTTGACCACGCAGAACGGCCCATATGTCAACCAGCAGTTGCAACCCACCTCCTCACTTTATAAAACTCATGTCTTATGCAGAAGCGATCATTTTTTTCTTATTTATTATCCATAATGAGTTACATTATTTAGTGGGCAAACCATGCGTTGTTATCCCGAATTCCCCACTTCCCCCCCTCCCCATCCCCGATCAGTTGGATAACCTCCTCCATGGGTCGTCTGGATCAGCCCTTGTGACAGGGGACCATGGATAGCCTAGTATTCAGCCAGGTTCTCCTGGCCATGCCTCTGGATCATCTCCCCCACCACGGCCCTCACAATCTTTCCCCCCCTCTTCCGCTCAGTTCCCTGAGTCCTGGTAGATGAGTATTAGGCTGCTTTAAGGTTGTGAGCTTGGGGGTTCTTGTGTCGAAAATCCCTGGTTTCTGTCTCAGTGGCCTATCCTGTGTTCATTGAATGACTGCGATCATTTTTTAATGGCTGCATTACTCTCGAGTACACCAAATCGTCAAATCTGACTAACTTTGGCATCTTAGATACAAATGAAGTTTATGTATGCTAGCTGCGATTTTTAATTGCATCCTCATAATTAACAAATTAAATACGCATGATTACATAGATATGTATCATCTTGCTGTTTTCTCACATAGGTCTTGCTTATTAGATCTATTTGACTACGATAAATATTATTTACAATTGAAGACACATTTAAGTTCAGCTTTCTCAGTATTAATTGGTTGTAATAGAGGACATATTCATGTAGAATTGTTATTTTGTTTTATGTGTTTGTCATTCGTTTGTTGGTTCTTTAGCTTTGAATAAACCAGAGATTTTTAAAACATATTTTATTTATTCATTTTCAACCAAAGAGATACAGAGAGAGAGAGAAAGAGAAAGAGAGAAAGAGAGAGAGAGACAGAGAGAGAAAGAGAAGAATAGAGCACCAGGGCCACCACCTTGTGGGTCTGGCTTATGTGGGTCCTGGGGAATTGAACCCGGGGCCTTAGGTACTGGAGGCAAGTGCCTTAACCACTGAGCCATCTCTCCAGCCCCTAAACCAAAGATTCCCCCTCCCTTTTACATATTTGAAGTCTGGCATCCTCAAGGAATTGGAATAAATATGAACCAAAAATAAGCTTTGAAAATATAAAATTATTTAATCTATGCCTCCGAGCTGCCAAGCTTTTCTCATAAGATAGCGTCGAAGCCATCTTTCAGGAGCTATATGGTTGCATGCAACTTGAAAAAAGAAATGATTTGCAAGCTCTAGAAGAAGAATGGAGTGAGGAGGAGGAAGGGCCATCCTGATGTGGGGAGATAGAGGATAGGAAGGGAGGAGACAGACAGAAGCAACAGCTGTAAGAACAGTAAAGCATTCTGCAAAACCAATGCACATCCTGCAGGCAGACTCACTGAGGTGTAGTTGAGGGTGTCTGTGTCCAGCAGTGATCACTTCCGACTGTCCAGTCCTTGCACTGGGGCAACAGGAGCTATGGGTCAGTAGCCAGAGCCAGAGTGTGAGCTGACTGTCTTCTCCTTATCCACTGTTACATTCTGCAGGCCTCCGTAGATGGCCAGTCACATAGCATGACGCGAGAAACTACCAGAGCTTTGAAATCCAGTGAGACAGATGGCTTTAACTGTGATAGGGAAGTTAGGAAAAGATGAGGCAGGAGAATGCTTGGGAAGGGTTATCTGAACTTCTCCAGAACTTATTGTAAAATGTAAATTGCTAGATGAGGCATCTGCTTCCTTGTGCTTGTTAATTTATATGTCTAATGTCAAGTACACATCTCTGTGCCCTATTATAAAATCCCTTTGTAACCAGGGTTCTGGGCCAAGACTTGGACCGCCTGGGCGTAAAAGTAAACTCCACTCTCCTCTGCTGAAACAGCTCTGTCTGTTTGTCCCTGGGAGTTTCTACAAGAGTTGGCCTGCAGGGTTAGGGTGATCATTAGCTAATTCTTTCCACTTGCTGTTCACCACTCCCTACCCACTTGTGACAAGATTCTCTTGCACTTTGCCTAAGGTCCCCTGGGGAGGGGAGGTCACCCCTCCTCACTGAGAACTAGTGCTCCAGAATTTAACCACTGTAAAAACTTTGGGAACCTTTCCAACTATGTCTGCGAGACTCCTTATTGTTAAAGGCGGTCATCATGGGATTTGTGGAGATGGCTTAGTGAGCACAAGGTTTGCAAGGCAGCCATGAGGGTCTGAAGCTGTCTTCTCAGTGCTCATGTACAGCTGGTGGTGTGGGTTTATAATCTCAGTTCTGGGGAGACAAAAATAGACAATCCTTAAGGCTTGCTGCTTAGTGGGTCTGACTTAACCTGTGTGGTTCAGTGAGAGACCCTGACTCAGAAAGCATGATGTGTGTTACTGAGGATGACACCAGACATCCATCTCTGACCTCTGCACGTTTTTTTCACACACCCATGCACACGTGTCCATTCAAAAGGTTGCCTCTACTGTCACACAGACATATACGCATCCACACGCCCACACAAATGTTTTTAAAAGACAGTTACTTTTAGCTCTCTCTTTAACATGACAGACCATGTGATGGATGTTGGAACTTGCGACATTATGGTCACTGACATTTCCAAACAACTTTTAACTGTGGGGAAAAATGTCAATGAAGTCAAAAAGCCAAGTGTAAGTGACCCATCTTCTTTAGATACTGGCCAAATAGTTTGCCAAATATTGTGTGGGAGATTTGCCATCTTTATTATTCCAAGGTCCTCAGGTTGATACTGGCATTAACTTCCATTTCCTGAGTGACATGAGGATCCAGTGGGCGGAAGTGGCGTCGGTAACAAGAGAAGTCCAGATGACATAAGGACCCATAAAGACAACCGTGTTGAAGGCTAAGAAGATGCTTCTTTCCTTTGTTCTTATGAGTACGTTTTCCTAAATAAAGTCTCTACGTCTATTCCAATCTTCGATCTGCTCCTACCAAAGCATATTGGAAAAGAATGCTTCGATTCTCCAGCAAGCTCTTTGCAGGGATCTATTTAAAAACCTATCTGGTTATTTAATGCCAAATATGCATATAGGGCTTCCTCGTGCTGGCGCCACCATATCCCAATTGGGAACAGATAACAAAGTGGAGAGTTGCTTTTTGCTTGGCATCTCCTTTTGAATGCCCCAAATTCAAAGCACTCACAGACCTTCTTCACTCAAGAAACCCAGGTTTGGAAGGAGAGCATTATGGGATGCAGACTGCTTGTTCGAAGCTAGCTCAGTGGAGGCTGTAGAACATTATGGGAGTTAGAAGTCAGGCTGCTTACGTGATACCAGCTTAGCTGAAAGTTTAAAGCTTGCTTATCAAAAGGAATGTTTGTTTTTTAGACTCTGAATTACCAACGATTTAACTTTTCCTACTTACCACATTTTCACAATTAATATTTCACTCACTTGGTTCTGCCATTTGATTGCCTGGCACAATTGGAGCTTTCCTGTTTGTTCTGACATACGTTTTTCCACATTAATTTCTGCCATCTTTGTTTTGTCTCTATAATCACATACAACTTTTAAGGCCGTCAACTTTACTTTTGTTGGCATTTGTAGTGTGTTTAATGTATTTTCATTGTTATTTACAGGGTAGCATTGGGTACATCACTCTCTCCACACGTTATCCTTACATCCCATCCTTTGCATTTACAAGCACGATTCATATCTTTTGTGTAACTATGATCTTTTCTTTACTATTTGATTTTAGATCTTGGCTTTCGTAATGAGTTTAGGCATAAGAGGAACAGTTGTGAAACCTATGTTCTGAAAAAAATCTGAATATTCAGCTTCTGAGGAGTAAGCCCTGTCTGTCTATAGCTTCATCTAAAAGTCCAGGTGTCAAGTGCTTAGCTGACAGAGGGGGAGGCAGAACAGTAAGAACATGGGTAACTTCTTTTTGTCACCGGAAAGAATGCGGCCACCTGAGTGGTAGGCCTGGCTATCACTAAGACTCCTTCCAAGACTTAAAAAAGTGTCAGATATGGAGAGATTATTTGGCTTCTATTAAATTTCAAATATCTGCAAATACTAAAAATAATTAACTCTCTGTAGGCTACATAGAATAACAGTACTGTCATTTTGCTCGTTTCCACGCTATTGCACAGAACATTTAGGCCAAATTTTCTAAGTCTAGGCTAGCAAAATTAAAAGACATTTATTTAAGCAGTGAAGTTATTGCTCAAATATGGTTTCAATCTTCTCAAGTTATTCTTCGAGTTGGGATTTAACAATGCTTTGTTTGCTTCCCTGGCTTCTTCTTGACCAGAGATCCTCTCTAGAAGAAGCTTTCTTTGAAGAATAAATTAAGGGCTGGGGACATGGCTTAGCAAGTGAAGGCAGTTGCTTGGGAAGTCTGACAATGCAGATTCTATTTCCCACAAGTCATGTAAAACCAGATGCACAAAGTGACCCATGCATCTGGAGTTCGGTTGCAGTGCCATGGGGCCCTGGAGCACCCATTCTCTCTCCCCCCCTCTCAAATAAATAAAAATATATAAAAAAGAATAAGGTCATTTTACATTTTGTGGTAACTTGAATTCTAAAGAACTTAATATTAAATACAGGTATGTTTCTTCGGTGTCAAAAAGTTACCCTTATATCTTTTTTATATTTATTTACTTATTTATTTATTGGTTTTTTGAGGTAGGGTCTCGCTCTAGCCCAGGATGACCTGGAATTCACAATGTAGTCTCAGGTTGGCCTTGAACTCATGGTGATCCTTCTACCTCTGCCTCCCGAGTGCTGGGATTAAAGGTGTGCGCCACCATGTCTTGCTTATATTTATTTTTTGTAGCATGTAAAGAATTATATTTCATTATGATGTGTTTCAAACAAGCTTCCTCCCGCTTCTTCCCCTTCTATTCTCCACCCCTCAGCCTCCTTCCCACATTGATCCACTCTCTTCTCCCTGGGGTCCTCACGACAGCCCACCTTACTGTTCGCTGATGTTTTGATTTTGCTAGATCTCCTCTTTAATGGAAAAAGAATTTCTGGAATAATCCCCTGACTTTCATAAGGACTGGCAGGTTGGCAAAAGTTAGGAAGATATTTTAGAGCCTATTACATGAATATTTTCAAAAATAGAGAGGAAGCTTGTCAAGTAAAAATGCTCTAATCTTGCCTACTAGGTATTCATGACAAACAGACAAAAGCTTTAAACCAAGCTTGTGAAAGGACTCTAGGAAAGGAAGTGTTTCTCGATTGAAATAAAATTTGTTATGAACATTTGCAGAGGATGATGAAATCCCACAGGAATGGATAACCCAAGCGTACATCTGTAGGTACTAAATACAGGCACATTGATCATCAATTTATGGGTTTCTGAACACCGTAACCTACATTAAATCATTCAACACGTAAAGCAACCCTATGGAGTAATTGGAAGAATTATTATCCCCATGGAAACTGAGACCAAAGGGAGTACATTTTTTTTTAAAGATACACACAGATTTGGATGTCAGAAATAGAACTTCAGGCCAGGGCATCTTTGGTAAATGGTGCAGTCCGGTCCAATATAAAAGGTGCTGTGGAATTCCTTGCTTCTTACATGCAAGAATGTACCCAGAAGCATGAGGAGACATTCTCATTGGTTGGCAGCGTGTCTGGCAGCTCATGGTATAGTATGTTAGCAATACTGGTTAGCGCCCACCATCAGCTAATGGAAAGCCCCATACCTGAACTCCCTTTGGGTAATGTAGGGGTTGTTTGTTTTATTTAACTCTACACTGAAGAATTTTTTTTCCTAGAGTTGTTAGATAGGTAAGAAGTAAGAAAATTAGTCCAAAAAAAAAAAAAATAGAGCCTTTGGGGAATGGCTGATTCCTGTCATTTAGGAACTTCTGCTGATGGTTCCAAATACAGGATTTGCAAGTAGACATGTGAGACTTGTCACTGAGGTTTGAAAAGAATGATGCAATAGTCACCAGAGGTTGGAGCAGGTAGGTCGAGGCAGGCATGGAGAGAGGTTAATGGATGGGCAATGTTACCGTTAGATAAGAGAGCCAAGCCTGATGCTCTGTTACACAGAAATGTTCTGTAATTACCAGCAGTGTGAATTTCAATATAGTTGGAGAAGGGATTTTGAATATCCACACAAAAGAAATAATAAATGTTTACAGTGAAGTACTGTTGATGACCAGGATCTGAACATTATATATTGTATATGTGTTTCAAAAGCACTGAATTATAACCCATAAATATATACAATTATTATATAGCAGTCAAAAATCCAGCTGATTGAGGATGGGGAGGGGGACATTGGGGAATTGGGCATAACAATTCATTGTTTGCCCACTGAATAATGTAACTCATTATGGACAATAAATATATATTTAAGACTTTAAAAAAAACACCATAAGTTCAGGGTGCCCATTTTCAAGTGAAATTAAAAGGTCAAGACCAGAGCCATGGTCCTCTCTCTGTAAATTAGGCTCTCACCCCACTTACTATTGGAACATTAAGAATGAAAGACTAAACTTCCTACTGGACACCCTGAGGGTTCCCTAGTTCATCTTCTAAACTGCTGGTGAGACCTTGCACTTGAGATATAACAAGCCCACTGTTTTGAATTCTGCAAAAAAAAAAAGCAGAGTCGACAATGGGGGTGGGTAGAGGGAACGGGGCTTTAGCCATCAGGATCTGTCATTCAGCAGATAAATCAATTTTTAGCATAATTTTTCCGATTTATCTTGTCAGCAAAAAGGGAGAGACCCGTCAATATCACAATTAAGGTGTAGCATTATTTCCATTTATTTACACAGAACGTGGAGGGATGACACTTTCGTGATCTGCGCGTGTGTTGGGACAGGGGTCTTTCTTTTCTTTTTCTCCTTCTGTGTTTTGTAATGACCTGAGAGACTGCTTTGTTTGGTTCCAGGCTCGAGTTTGAACCCAGGTAATGCTCAGAATGAAAGTTGCATTTCACAATTTTTCCTTTTTCCACTCTGTCCATCCTGCTCCCTGGTCAACAATAGATGGTCTGTGCATTCACCCTGCACCAGGGCACAGTCCTAAATGAGTTAAAAGTAGGCAGGGATGACAGAGAAAGAAAGTTGTCTTTCTTTCTGCCCCCTCCCCCTTCTTGCCCGTAAATAGCCAGTCCCTTTGTTCCTGGCTGCACTATTTCATTTCTATTTCTTCATTTTTGCCACCATTGTCCTCATTGTTCTGTGAAACAGGAGGGGGCTGGGCCGGGAGCAGCAAGGTCTTCACTAATGACGGGAAGTCTTTAAAGTTTTCCCTGCATTTCATCTTCTCTGTGGGAGTTTTAGGACATATCCAGTGTTTGATCCCCACCGTGCAACTTTGCTTCTAGTTAATTAACAGATCTCCCATTACCCTCTCTCATCTAGAAGCACATGGGAGGCCTATTGGGGAGTAATTCAAGACCAATGTGAGCGATGGCAGGAATTAGAGAAATCAGTTGTTTTAGGGCTAATGTTCAGGAAATAAAGATGTCCCATTTTAGGGAATCTCGCTTGAAAATTTGATTCTTTCTTTTTTTTTTTTTTTCTCTTACAAAATCAGGTAAGTCAACTGTTTTAATCCTGCAACTTTGTAAGGACCACGCAGGGCGGTTTATAAATGCCAGCAACCAAGGGAAAAGAAAAGACAGGCAAAGTGAGGAATGTGAGAAGTAATGCTAGCTAGAATTCTCTTCTTCCTTTTATTGACAGGGATCTTTTTCCTGCCCAGCCTATTAGCTAGGTCACAACCATGCACAGCCACTTCTCCTGAGCTCGGAGGCAGAAAGGCTGACGGGGACATCTCAGTCGTGGCTCATTTTACAGCCCAGGCTAAATCATGTTGTTTTGTATGTCATTGCCTTTGTACCAAGGGTATCTGAATGATTTACAAATGCCAAGTAACAGGGCCATATCGAGATCCCCTCCCCCACTAGCCTCTTTCCAGAACCCTTCAGACTTACCCAGGGTTACGAGTTGGCACCTGCTCTCCAAGAACGTGTGTCACCTGTTAGCCCAGAGCACGACTAACCCAGGTTTTCAATGGCTTGACTCAGTTTCTGATCCCTCCCCAGTTTCCCAGGTCTATGAGCAATGACCCCCTTTATCGAACGAGTTAGGAGCTGTTCCTGCCTCACGATTCTCAGTTCCACACTTGGCAATGAGAATCAAAGCGGGGCTATTTAGTGCAGCAGTAAATGGCCCGCCACATTAGCCCCCTGGCTTGCTAAGCTATTAGGTTGTTTTACTGTTGTTAAAGTTACATTTGTTAGGTGGGGTCCCTGCCCTTCCACACAAACTCAGCCGAGCTTGGTGCTGAAGGAGGTGGTCAGCACGTGTATCCAACGTGAGCCAGTCCTGTCCCCAAGCCAGGCAGTGGGCTGCCCCTTAGAGAAGGAAGCAATATTCTCCCAGCCCTCCAGAAGAAAAGACAGAGATGATTAGGATTTTATAGAGAGGTGATGGGGAGAGTCATGGCTGTTTGCTCTTTGCTGTGACTAAACTAATTACATGGGCTTGATTAACCACTCAGTGATGGCAGTTCCTAAGTGAACCAGTAATTGTCAGAGTGCCATAGAGGAAGCGAGGCTTTGCTGGGATGCGACAGAGAAACTGGTCCAGGCAGCATTGGGTACTATGCACACAGTCACAGGACAGAACCCGAGGTTGGATAAAGCCTCCTGATAAGGAAGGAGAGATAGTATATTTGGAGGTCTGTAGATGTGTGTGTGTGTGTGAAAGAGAGAAAGACAGAGAGAGAGGGAGAGGAGAGAGAGAGAGAGAGAGAGAGAGAGAGAGAGAGAGAGAGAGAGAGAGCCACATACACAGAGAGTGTTTCTGCAAGGCAAGGAAAATGCCAGCAGTACCCGGTTTCATGCAGCCAGCTTGTAGGGTTGAGTTGGCATTTGGTAACTTGGTAGCGGCTGCCAGTGTGTGTGTGGTGGGAAAAGAGAGAAGAGACAACAAGAAAAAAACACATAGAGCTTTAAAAAAAGATGTAAAATGATTCACTTCATGCCATATGGACAAAAATGTTGTCACAAAAATAAGGCCAAAAAATAGTGCCAGGTTAGACTTTTAGTTCAAAAACATATGTATAATCATCCCATGAACATGAATTTTAATTAGTTTTTTGATCGAGAGAAAGCAGATATTTTTTTAACCTGCTCTGTTCTTGTTTTCTCTTCCTCTCCCAGTTTGAGCCTCCATTAAACATTCAGATTCTGTATGTTTTGTGTGTTCATGAGGAAAATGCCTTCTCCCAGGATTGGTGGGAATGCAAACATCTTGGCTTTCTGTGGCATACAAAATATCTTCCCGGTGGAGCGAACAAGCAGAAGCTGATTTCAGGGAAAGCTAGAGCTCTCTGTGAGACCCAGGCACGCCAGGGAGGAAGGAAGCCATATGCCTTCCTTTTTGTTAGTGGAGGCATCTGGACCTATTCGGTTCCTCACACCATCCACATTTCATTCTCTCTGGGGTGCCTGTACCACCTGAGGTGCATTTCATATATAAATGTAAATGAATCTTATATATATATTATATATAGATTAGCATATCACATATAGGTACTTATTGTGATGAGACAGGTCAGTTTCAGGGAAAATAATGACTTCAGATATCTTTCTGGAATAGGCCCTATTGTTTATTAATCTTGATTAATTAATAATTAAGCATGAAGCATCCTTTGTTTCACTTATCAACTATACCATGCCGTAGTTTATTTCGAGGATTCATTGGAGGTTCAGTGCTGGATTATTTGACCTTAGCCAAGGTCCCCTCACCTTGATGGGTGGGCTTCAAACTATGCCCTGTGTGGGGTAATTGAATGATGGTAGAGCAATGCACTTACATGAGGTGCTGGTTGTTTTGGAAGCCATCCATAATCTAGGTTTCCCCAACTATGGGAGTCCTGCTGAATCAGATTTGTGATGAATGATACATGTGAATACAGAATCTGGTTGAAAAATCCATTTCTGGCATGTGTTGCACACCGGGTACCTCAACACTTGGGAGATTGACACAGGAGCATGAAGAATTCAAAGCCATCCTTGGCTACATGGTGAGTTCTAGTGTAGGCTGGGATACATGATATCCTGCTTGAAAAAAAAATAAATCATATAAAAGTCCTCAAAACAAACAAGAAGGGCTGGAGAGATGGCTCAGCGGTTAAGGCACTTGCTTCCAGTGCCTAAGGCCCTGGGTTCAATTCCTCAGGTCCCACATAAGCCAGACCCACAAGGTGGTAACCCTGGTGTGCTCTTCTCTCTCTCTCTCTCTCTCTCTCTCTCTCTCTCTCTCTCTCTCT
>PVHP010051279.1:0-11422 GCA_004024765.1 Zapus hudsonius | reverse complement strand
ATAATTAAGACCTTTTGATAATATCTTTTAAATATGTTTTTATGGTGAACATTGTAATACATTATTTTCTACCATTTATAATAAACTTTTAAGCCAATTTTCATAATTATTTTAAAAATTTGGGGGCTGGGAAGATGGCTCATAGATTAAAGTTGCTTGGAAAGCCTGGTAGCCCAAATTCAATTCCCAAGCCCCACACATAAGCCAGTCCCAAAAGTGGAGCAAGCATCTGGTGGTCATTTGTAGCAGCAAGAAGTCCTGGCACACTCAAACACACACACACACACACACACACACACACACACACACACACACAAATGCAAATAAATAAAAAATTTAAAAACATAAAAATATTTGGGGCTGGGGAAATGGCTAAGATCATTTGTTACACAAACATGAAAATTGAGTTTGATCCCCAGCACCCATGTGACACGGCTGTGCACACCCATAACCCCAGTGCTGGGAGGAGTGTTGCAGAGACAAGGGAATCATGGGACTGTCTGGACAGCTAATCTGACCCAAAGCTGCCAGCACCGAGGTCAGTGAGAGATTCTTTCTCAAGGAAGTAAGGCAGACGAGGGATAGAGGATGTTCTCCTCTGGCTTCTCATGCATGTGTCCAGGGCACACAGATTACATGCACACATACCAGCAGATTATAACACTGTTCGAAATAAGACAGTAGAAATATGGAGCAGGGGAGATGGCTCAGTCAGTGGGAAAAGCGCTGAGCATGCGTGAGCACTTGAATATAAAACACCAGGGCCCACGTACAAAGCTAGATACTTCAGCCGGATCTGTAATCCAAGTTTGCTCACAGTGAGAAGGGAAGCAGAGACAGGAGAATTTCCCAGAAGCCCATGGGCCAGCTAGCCTGGAAAAACACTTGTGAAAAAAAAAAACCAGACATCCTGCTTAAACCAGGTGGAAGGTGAGGATGGACACTCAAAGATATCCTCTGACCTCCACATGTGCTCTCTGACACACGTACAACCCCCTCCCCAATGTACCCAACAAAATACCACTCTGGAGATAACAGCTTTTCCTCGTCTTCCACTTATAATTGCAATGCTGAGATCTCTTAGGATGGGATGATTATAAAATTGGTCTGCGTCAGCTATTCCAACCCCTTCAGCAGAATGTGCTTGCCCTGGCCGATCACTTCACAGCAAAGAGGCAGCTGTGTAGGAGTGTCCCCTAATTTGGAGTGTATACATTCTGTGACTCCTAGTAGATGCTTGAAGGCCTAGATAAACTGAACTGCACGCATACCTATTCCTGGGTGGGCCTGACCATCCCTGACCAGCAGTATACTGTGTGGTGTCACTCATTTCAAGGAGTCACTGGCTTGTCTTAGTATACACCCTTGATGCTTTTGGGTGCAATGCCTCGTCATCAGCCAAAACACGTTTGTCATTCGTGTCTTCCACCCACAAACCTAACCTTTCCATTTCTGAGAATTTGTCATATATTATATGTTGTTGTTGCTCTCTGGTTGCTGGGACAAAACACCTGTCCCAAAGCAGCTGATGGGAGGGAAAGATAAAGGCTAACAGGCTCCAGGGGAAGCTTTACCATGTGAGCAGGAGGCTGACTCACATCTTGTTACACAGGTGGGTAGAAGTAGTCTAAGTACTGGGCTTGGAGCTGGGCTCATAAACCTCAAGGCCAGTGACACACCTCCTCCAGCAAGGCTCCACCTCTATTCACAACCCAGGAGGGTATGGGGCATGTCATTCAATCCACCACATCGTAGCTCTAACTGCAACAGTAAACTAACACGTTTCTTTTTCCTTGTTCACAATTTCAGGGATAAAAGATGAATGGTTTGATGTCATTTATTTCAGGGGCTCTGTTACAAACTTCCTATTGCTGTGACAAAGGACCCAACCCAAAGCTGCTTGTGGAGGCATGGGTTTATTTTGGTTTATAGACTTGAGGAGGAGCTCCATGATGGCAGAGAAAACAATGACGTGAGCAGGGGTGGACATCACCTCCACCACAGCACTGTAAACAGCGGCAGGAAGGGGTGCCAAACACTGGCACGGGGAAGTTGGCTTGTAACCTTATAAGCCCGCCCCCAACAACACACCTCCAACAAAGCTCTAATACCCAAACTACCATATATGCCTATATCCCTGCTATTAATTTTTGTTTCTTTTCTTTCTTCCTCACTTGGGTGCTGGAGATAGAACCCAGGCCTTGCAGAGTCTAGGCAGGTGCTGTGTCACCGGTCACATCGCAGCGCCCTTCCACCACTCATAGCACCTCATTCATCTCTTCTTCTTCTTGTTTTTAGCTCCTTCATTTTCTGATTTTTTTTTTTTGAGGTAGATTTTCACTCTAGCCCAGGCTGACCTAGAACTCACTTTAGTCCAAGGCTGGCCTTGAACTCAGTGATCCTCCTACCTCTGCCTCCCTAGTGCTGGGACCCCTAAGTTCTCAACAATAAAGCAGTCTTGATACTCATCTACCATGACTCAGGGAATTGAAAGGAAGAGTGGGGGAAAGATTGTGAGAGCCGTGGTGGGGGAGATTATCAGAGGCATGGCACCCCTCAGTAACAACACACTTGGGTCAGGAGAACCGGGCTGTCTCCTAGGCTATCCATGGTCCCCAGCCCCAAGGACTGATCCAGACGGCCCACAGAGGAGGATATCCAGCTGATTGGGGATGGGGAAGAGGGGTATTGGGGAACTGGGGATAACAACTCATTGTTTGCCCATTAAATAATGAAACTCATTATGGATTAAAAAAAAAGACCAAAATTTTCCTCCCAAACCATCTTCCCAGCACATCCAGTTCCTCTGCCTTTGTCACTCTGTCTGGAGAATACTTGACCACAGGCCTCCTGGGCATCTCTTCAAGGCAGCCTCTTTATCCTCTCCAAGTTTACATTTCGGATGAGGATTCACCCTGCTGAGAGAACACAAGAATTCTACTTCACCTGCATGACCAGCTTCTGAATCCTCATCCCCATCGGAATGTCCACCACTTCCCAGACACCCTTCTTTACATGGGCTTGCCAATGACACTTCAAATTCAAAGGATTAAAAATCAGATTTTTTTTTTTTACAAGCTCTATCCAAGGTGTTCTTTCCAGAGTTCCATCTTGTTTAATGATCTCTCCCATCCACCAAGCAAGCCAGATACCGGGGCCATATGTGACTTCTCCCTCATAGGGAGACATCCTACCTGCCACTAAGTCATATCATTTCATTTTCAAAATGATCTTCTATTTGTTTTGTAGTTGAGAAGAGTAACATTATTGAATTCATGTTACCCAAAAATGAGACTTTTCAGATTGTGGTGACCAAAACTCATCATAGTGCTGAGAGCAAGTGACACCACTGAGATATTACTGTCATACACCCCAAGGGAAGATTGCTCAGTGGTTAAGGCACTTGCCTGCAAAACCCAATGACCCAGGTTTGAATTTCCCGTACCTATAATCAAGCCAAATGCACAGCGGACTTTCTTTGCAATGGCTGGAGGACTTGGCAACACCATTCTCTCTCTGTCTCTGTCTCTGTCTCTATCTCACTCTGCTTGAAAATAATTAAATAAAAATAAAAAGAAGAAAGACTAGTCGGAAAGAAGGGATTCAGAGGAGGGAGGGGTTTGGAGTTGCAAAAGGAAGGGTGGTGGGAGGGATTATGATCATGGTATATTGTCTATATGTATGGAGGCTGTCAATAAAAAGTTAAAAAAGTGAAAATGCAAGGCTTCTGACTTTGGAGAGCAGTGGGTGCCAGTGTTAGAACATTTGTTTTGGGTACTTTTTGTTTTGAGACAGGATCTTTTGTAGCACAGGCTGTCCTGATGTAGCTAGGGTTGACCTAGAACTTTTTGGTTGTTTTGTTTTTTTTGAGGTAAGGTCTCGCTCTAGCCCAGGCTGACCTGGAATTCACTATGAAGTCTCAGGGTGGCTTCAAACTCATGGTGATCTTCCTACTCCTGCCTCCTGAGTGCTGGGATTAAAGGCATGTGCCACCACACTCAGCTGGCCTAGAACCTTTGATCCTCCTGTCTTCTTTACACATGTTGGAACTACAGGAGTGCCACCTAGTCTGGCTGGAACACCTGACAATATATATTGGCTTAGTGTTGTTAATGAAGACTCCAGAGGAAGCTCCATGATGGCAGGGGAAAACACAGCATGAGCAGATGTTGGACATGACTTCCTGGCCATCATCAGGTGGACCACAGCAGCAGGAGAGTGGGCCAAACACTATCAAAGGGGAGCTCTCAAGGGGAACTCGCTATAACTCTCATAAACCTGCTACACTCGTAAATCCAACAACACACCTCCTTCAGTAAGGCTCCATTTGTCAAATTGTCCCAAATTGACATCAGCTAGGGATCAAGCATTCAGAACACATGAGTTTATGGGTGAAACCTAATTCAATCCACTCTAATTACTATAATAGATATTCTTGTATCTTTTGTAAGAAATGTTCATAGTTCCTATTTTTTTTTTTATAGCTTTGGTGCTTTTTCTTACTTAAAAAGATGATTTCCTGTTCTAAGACCAAAAATGTTCTCCTTCTTTCTTTCCTTATGTACTTTAAATGTCTAATTCATTTGGATTTTATTTTTTATATATTCTTTGATGTAGGTAGTTTAGCCATGTATTGGTGTTATTTTGAAAATAATACTGACTTTTCACAGTGAATTTTCTTGGTGGAATGTGTTATACAAGGAAATTTCAGCTAAGGGATGTTATAATTGGCCTCAATTTCTCACTGAGCATTTCAGTTCTCATTCTTTGTCTCAGGCTACAATTGCCAAATGTCAAAGCTTGTCTTTGCAATGTGATAGATGCAAATTTCCTTCTCCCCTGTTTACTATAGTTACGTTGTTAATTATCAGAATACTCAATTTCAGCTCAGTGAAAACTCCACAAACACAATGTGTAAGCAAAATTAGGGCTATTTAAAACCACTGTGAAATCCCAAAGTGGATTTCTAAGAGTTAGAATGTAGGCAACTCCATTCTAATGTTAAAAAATAATTTCACCAGACACATGGTCAATAAAATGTAAAGGCAAACTTGTCAAAGTCTGCACTTAAAGATACACTACAAGTTTTTGCAAAAGAGTATGTGATTATTTTCATTTTTTTCTATAGTATATATAATTTTTTTAAGAAATTGGGAAACAAAAACATGTATAAGGAAGAAAAGAATTCACTGCATCTAGAGAAAGCCATGAACATTTTTTCTCTCATGCTGTGAGGTGATTTGAATATGAAATACTCCCCGTTGGCTAATGTGTCTGAACACTTGGTCCTCAGCTGTTTGGGAAGATTGTGGAACTTTCAGGAGATGGAACTTTGCTGGAGGAAGTATGTCACTGGGGTGGGCCTTGAGGTGTTTACAGGCCAGCCTCACTCACTGCTTTTTCTCTCTGTTTCCTCCCTGCTGATGTGACAGTGTGTTGTTGGCTTCCTGCTCCTGCTGTTCTGTCCCAACCTTGATGGAATCTACCCTTTGCAACTGTGAGTTGAAATAAACTCTTTCCTCTCTTAAATTGCCTCTGGTTTGTCCCATCAACAACAACAACAACAAAAAAAATAGCAGCTATTGATGTTGTATTTGTCTAATACAGACATGGTTTATTTCCCTTTCGGGTGGAAGAGCACCACATATATTTTGGCAAATGCACAAAGATTGACTATTGCATTTCATTCTGTGGAACTGAGGCCAAAGCAAATGTAATTATTGAATGATATTTGAGGGCTATCAAAATCCAAAAGATAGTAAATTGAATTATTATTACAATTCATAGTTAAGGCTGCATAGTGTAAACTTAAAAGTTTTTCATCATGACCCAAGCTCAATGTCTTCTTCTGTGACCTCTCAGGTGCTCACACTCCTGGGTCTTCATCTCTTTCTACTGAAGACAGGCTCAAGTGGGAATGGCAGCATTGTGGTTATGGCCATGTGGCCGCATTGCCACCAAGTTGTTGGACATTCCTTCCTCTGGAATTGTAACCTTCTGAAGTGATGACTTTATAATGTTCATGGGCTGCATTTGAAGATTTGGTTATGGGTGATGTGCAGATTCATTGAGGCAATATCACCGATTTCACATACTTTACCTTTCTTTGCTTGATTGGAGAATTGCATGTTTTGTATTTAAAAATTATATGTATATAATACTTTATATATGTCCAATTTTTTAATTTTAAATTTTTATTAACAATTTTCATTCTTATACATAATGCATAATCTCCTCCCAGTGCTGTCTTTTGTTCACTTTCCATTAAATCCCTTCTTTCCAGCTAGTCTCTTCTGCATATATAAATAAATATATATTTAATATTTAATTATATATATGTAGGGTCTTGCTCTAGCCCCAGAAGACTTGGAATTCACTATGTAGTCTAAGGGTGGTTTTGAACTCATGACAATCCTCGTACCTCAGTTTAGAAAATATTAAGGGACACTTTCATAATTTCTACCTAGCAGAAGAAAGAGAACATTGCCAGTATCTTAGAAGTTTCCTGACCTCCTTTCCCAACCACACCCTCTTTTTGTGATCTCTAATAGTCTTTCCTTTTGTCTTTATGTAAATTGAATCATAAGTATTTTTTAATCATGTACCTTTAAGACTATGTTTCTGAGAGTGGACTATGCTGATGTTGGTGGCCATTGTTCTACTTTGTTGCTGTATTTTATCACATAAATAAGCTATCTTTTGCTTATTTACTTGGCACATTATGAACATTTACCTCTTTGCCTTTGGCTATTAATAACGATGCTTATGAACATCCCTTTTGTACATTATGGAGCAAGGTGTAAGAGCTCTCTAGGTAAATGTTTAAGACAGAAATTACAAGGGTGAAATGAACACACACCTTTAACTTTACTAGGGAATGCCAAATGTTTTCAAAGTGGCTACAGTAAACTTTACCCCCTCCAGCGGTGTTCAGGGGCCGTTCCTCACCAGCTGGCTCACACTTGCAGTTGTTAGGGTGTTAGGATTTCAATGTGTTCTTCAACCCCCCCCCCCCAGGTAAGGTTTTGCTCTAGCCCAAGGTGACCTAGAATTCACTATGTAGTCTCAGGGTGGCCTTGGACTCATGGTGATCCTGCTACCTCCACCTCCCAAGAGCTGGAGGGGGTGTTATAGAATACCACTGTAGTTTATTTTACATATTCTTTATTATTAATGAGTACAAGCTTATTTTAATATTTTAAGTCAACTATTTTGCTACATTTTCAATTTGCGACAGCATCTCATTGTGAAGTTCAGCCTAATCTCAAACTGCCTCAGCCTCTGAGTGCTGGGATTACAGGCACGCACTACCACACCTGGCATTTTTAAAAAAATATTTTATTTATTAATTTTTAAGCAGAGAGAGAGAGAGAGAGAGAGAGAGAGAGAGAGAGAGAGAGAGAGCACCAGGGCCACCACCTTGTGGGTCTGGTTTATGTGGGTACTGGGGAATTGAACCCGGGGCCTTAGGCACTGGAGGCAAGTGCCTTAACCGCTGAGCCATCTCTCCAGCCCAACACACCTGGCATTTTTGCTATTTTAAAATACTGGATCTTTTTGAGCTTGTCTCATTTATTCCAAGGCATTTTTCATGTTATCTATTGGAATCCTTTGTTATATATAATTGCATATACATTTTCCCAATACTGCTTTCTTTTTTAACTATGGCATTTTATTGATAAAAAAATCTTTTTTAGAAATTTCAACAAATATTTATTGAGCCCCAAATATGGGATAGGAATTTTAACACTAGGAATAAAAAGGTGCACAAACTATATCTATGCCATGTACTCAAAGAGACTCTATAGAATATATCTATATGTTTTCCTTATATCTGTATCTCCATATGCATATAAGATATATAGAATATAAGTAGACTACAGAATGATACAGACAATAAAATTCCAATACTGAGTTTTCCTCAGCTGGGCCTGTTAGGCTTGTCCTATGCAGCGGGAAAAGGAGGTTTCTCTCTTCTCTCTTCTCCCTGCCTTCCATTTGCCTGTCTACCTCTGGGTTCATTAGAGTTGGGAGAAAATACTGGAAGGCCTGGAGAACAGAACAGTTTTATGGGTGCCATGGGCCGATGTCAAGTGTTTGATAAGAGTTCACAGGAGAGTCTTTTCTCATGGTTACAATTTCTTATTGTTTTCAAAGGGCTTCAACTCCAGGTTCATGCATTTAACCCAGTCAACACTGTGACTCCCAGGTAACGTGTGCTTTCGGCCATTTTTCTCTATGGTACTTACCTGAAATTCAATCAATCATTTGTTTGATTTGCTGTCCCTGCTAGAACATGGACTCTTTGATGACAGGGACTTTATCTGTGTATTCACCTCTCAGTCAACAGTGTTTAAAACTGTTTGGGCTGAGGACGGAGCTCAGTGGTGTGGTTAGCATGGGGAAGGTCTGGTATTTGATCTCCAGTACACAGGCCCCCCCTCCCAAAGAAAGAGAGAGAGAAAGAGAGAGAGAGAGAGAGAGAGAGAGAGAGAGAGAGGTGTCAGATATATAATTAATTCTTAGAAATTATGAAATGAATAAATAGAATGAGATTTTAACTCCAGGAAGCTGGAATAATGTTGGTAGTTTGGGATATATCCTTGAAGATTGTTAATAAAATAGAATTAGTTTTCATCTTTCCTTTTTGGAAATAACTTTCTGACTTCCAATTGATATCTATGAACTCTATTTTATGTAACATAGATAAATTCGTTTAATTCCAGTGTTTAAACTGCTCATATTTTTTCTAATTTTATAAGGAATACCATACTGATTTATTTATTTGTGTTTTCACTACAGGTATCTCTGAAGCACCTCCTTTGTGTAGATGGGATTCTGGGCATCATGGAAGCAGAACTGGACAAAAACCTTCTTATTAAGGAACATGTGTTGGGGCTTGACAGACAATTAAACATTTAACAATAAAGAAAGAAATACTCTAATTTCAGATAAATGTCCTGGAGAAAAACAAACCAGGAAAGGGGCCTAGAGAATGACAGGACTGGGGACAGGCAGGCAGCACTGAGAAGCATGGGCAGGAGCTAGCGCTGAGTCAGCTATGGCAAAGTAAGGGAAGGGCCCTCCGGGCCCAGGGAAGGCTCCAGTCAGTGCCCTGAAGTGGAGGAGTTGAGTCTCTGAGGAGTGGCAGGTCAGTGTGTCTACAGTATGGGATAGAACTGAGCAGGAGATGAGGTTGGAGGAGCAGGGCTGACTTGATCGTGGGGAGGAGTTTCAATGATGCAGGTGACCTTGACCTGATTCAAGTTATGAAGTGGAGAAAACACTAGTTCTTCACTTTTGAGGGGAGGGGAGCGGTTCTGGGGATTTAACCTAAAGTCCTCTGCTCTTGAGCTATATCCTCAGCCTTCTCTTTACTATATTTCTTTTTTTTTTTTCAATCTTGAGGCAGGCTCTTATTCAGTTTTTCACCCGACCTTGAACTCTAGCCTTGGACTTGTGATCCTCTGCCCTCAGCTTCCAAGTAACTGGATTGCAGGTCTACACAAGCAAACCCAGCTCAGTTCTCTGTGATGTATCTGTCTTTCCTTTTGCCATCAAGGTGTGGAATGGCAGCCATAGGGCCTTGTTTCCAGGGCCAAGAAGCCAGGGGCCAAGATATCACATGGGCCTGAGATCAGAGTCTTAGTAAAGAATAATGTACAAGGATTCCCGAAGCCGGGCAATTGCAAGCCTCCATCAAAATAGAAGGCAGTCTCCAGCCCGGTATGGTGGCACACATTCTTAATCCCACCAGGGAGATTGAGGTGGGAGGATCGCCATGAGTTCAAGACCAGCCTGGCTACAGATTGAGTCCCAGGGTAGCCTGGGCTACAGTGAGATCCTACCTTGGAAAAACAAAATGAAATGAAAAACCAAACCAAAAAAGAAGACAGCCTCGCCAAGACTCTCTTTGTCCTCAGTTTTCTGCTACAAGGAGCAGAGGCTACATTATAAAGAGGTTTATTTTGGCTCATGGTCTGGTTGAAGGTCAAGATGATGTTGAAGGTCAACGTGATTGTTGCATTCCTCCCTTCTTCTCACATAACCATGGTGTCTCTACCCTGCATACTGCATGCAATCCCAATCTCTCAGAGGCCCTGCTTCTAAATATACTGCCATTAGGTTAGACCTCACAACAGGCATTACATTTCAGTGTGCATTTCTGAGGGGACAAGCCAATTCCCGTACCAGCAGAAGGTCTCCGGTGGGGACCAGCAAAGATCATTGCTGCCCATGACATCTGAGTAGGCCACCTGGGTCATCTCTGTTCTACAGTATCCAAAATGCTTCAGGAGAGATAATGGAGCTTTTTAGGAGTTCATTACAACATCCATTTGGGGTGGATTTCTTCTGCCAAAAAGGAGGAACCCATTTTTAAAAAATTCCTTTGAGTGCATAGTAAAATTGTAGACTCTTCTGCCCATAATTTTTAAACATTACGTTTCCCCCAGCAAGACAGGTAAATATGGATCAATTTGACCTAAAATAATTTTTTAAAAGTAAAAGCCAGGCAAAGTATTTGAAGCCTGTTATTTCCTTGACACAAATTATTTCTTCTCCATATGAGAGGGCACTGCTTCTGCTGTGTTCATGGTTATGGCCTGCACATACTTAGGTCATCCAGAAGCATTTGTGAGGTGTACAAAGAAATAACTTTAATTTTCATATAATTTTAATTTATATTTTACTAGGTTTTCTTTTGAGACAGATAAAAAGAATGCAAAATAATGACATGAAGGAAAAAGATGGGGCGACAGGAAGTGAGTGCACATCTTTTTCTTAAAACACTTTTTAGATATATTTTTCAAATCACATTTATTGATTTGAAAGGAGAGAGAGAGAAAGAGAGAGCAAGAGAGAGAGAGAGAGAATGGGCATGTCAAGGCTTCTTGCCACTGCAAACAAACTCCAGATGCATGCACCTCTTTGTGCATTTTGTGGGAGCTGGGGAATCAAACCCAGGCTGTCATGTTTTGTAAGCAAGTATATTAACTGCTGAACGATCTCCCAAGCCCTTCTAGAATCTTTTTTTGTTGACAACTTTCATAAATATATTTTCCAAAATTATCTTATTTATGTGTGTGTGTATGTGTGTGTGTGTGTGAAAGAGAGAGAGAGAGAGAGAGAGAGAGAGAGAGAGAGAGAGAGAGAGAGAGAATGGCTGCATTTATTAGTCAGTGTTCTCTAGAGGAACAGAACTGATAGAATGAATTGGTATTAAAAAGGGAAGTTTTTGGATTAGTTTTAGGCAGTCCAACAACAGCAGGCTTGAGAGTCAAGGAACCAGGCAGTGCTCAGTTCATGTGGCTGGATGCCTCAGCAGTCCTGATCTGGTACTGAAGGCCTGGAGGATTCCTGGAGAGCCACTGGTCTTTAGTCCCCACTGGAAGGCTGAGAATTTGGTTCCAGTGCCCACAAA
>PVHP010051278.1:0-11777 GCA_004024765.1 Zapus hudsonius | reverse complement strand
GGTGGAAGAGATAGAAGAAAGGAAAACAATGGGGGAGGGGAGGGGCAGACGGAGGGTGGGAGGGTGGGGGCCAAACCCCTAGGAAAGCCGGCCCGCCGAAAGAGAGGCTGAGGCGGCGGCAGCCAGGGGCCGCTCACTCCGGCACAGCCAGCCCTGAGGACTCACTGCTTCCTGCGAGCTCTTTTCCACACTGTCAGCTTCCAGTTGTGCAGATCCTGTACTACAAAGCAGCCCCCGGTCCCAGGGAAAGGAAGGAAGAGAAAAATCTCCTAGCAGAATATTTAATGATTTTTCTTTCAAATGATGTTTTCTGAATTTGATACCATAGAGCTTGGGAGAGGGCTCAGGGATGAAAGACACTTCTTTGCAAAGCCTGCTGGCCCAGATGCAGTTCTCCAGCACCCAGACACAAAAGGGACACATGTCTGGCATTTATTTGCAGTGGCAAGAGACCCTAGTGTGTGCTTACACACACATGTATGCACACACACACACAGACACAGACACACACACACACACATGCAACTAAACTTTTTTCCTTTTTTTAACATTTTTATTGGTTTGAAATTATATATATATATATATATATATATATATAAACACAATAATATGCTCAGTATCATAGGTTATTAGATAAAGTCATTGAAGCCATGATGACATTCCCTTTTATGCATTAGTTATTCTCCCCCCCATGACTCTTACATTCTTTCCACCCCCTCTTCCTCAAATTTCCCTGAGTTATAGTGGGTGAATTTAAATTTTGCATAGTTATTAGGTTTGTAAGAGTCTCTAAATTTGTGTTTTGGACAATTTTGGGCACCCTTGGTGCCTCTCTCCATTGTCCTTCCCTAGGTTATCTGCCTTGCTGTGGGAATGCTCTTTTGCTCATCATCCCACTTCCTTTAAGGTTGTGTTAGAGCTCTAAATGGATCAACCTACTTGGGTGTCCCCAGTCAAATCAGGTCCCTTTGGTGGAGCTCGGTTGTCCCCGGTTCTCGTTGCTTTCTGAAAAATACAAAAAGAGTCTCCAGCAGAGGGTGAGATTATTATTGGTCCATTGAGACAAATATTGCTAGGTTGGTGAGCGTTTGGAGGGCGTAAGCCTTTCTGAGGACCTATGGTTAGTGAGAAGAATTCTCAATTTAATAATATAGAAAAACATGACATTTTAATACACTATGAGCCATGTTGAATTTACAAAGTGGTTTCCATCCCATTGTGCATTGGATAATCTCAATGGCCTCCTTGAATCAGGGTCTCTACTACCACTGTTGTGACAGACCAGAAAAATAAATCTAGAGCAAGTTAAATGATGTCTTCTTTGTCTAACAGTTGTGATGTAAATCTCGATAAGTTCTCTTCAGAGCTAACCTTTTAAAAATCTGTCATGGGGAGAATTCCATAGTGGTTCTAGAAAGTCAGAGAATAAAAATATTCCACACTGTTACATTCTTTAATTTCTCAAAAGCTAGCTGGCTGAAGCTGTAAATAGCTTTAGTCCATCCTATAAAGCAGTATTTTAGCTACTGTTCTCTCTACACTGCATGCACTTGGTAATTTGAAATTCCATATTTGAGTCAATTAACCTAATATAAACTATTTCAATCCTCATTGAAAGTTTTAAAAGCCATAGGATAAGGTGCTAATGGTATTTTGCATGTTTAAAAGTTCGTGGAATGACCTTCCAATGTTCCACATGAATCTCCTATCACATAGAAAAGTAAGAGAGTTCATTAGAGTGGGCGTGTCAAACAATTATTGAAGCAACATGTTTTAGCAGCTGATGTTTATCTGCTTACATGTCACTTTCTTTGATGAAAACGACCAATTAGCAGCAGGCTATTTTATAAAGTTGGAAACATAGGCTTGATCTTTGTGTTTAATGAAAAGGACAAGACAGTGCTTAAATTTGAGTTTAATGGCCTAAAACTTCTACCTCCATTTTGCAGTGCTGATGTTTAGTCCCAGCAAGGACAGGTGGGTTTAGAAACCAGCTTCAGATCCTTCACACAAACCAGAGCCCAGGAGAGATGCCCAGCAGCCGCTCTCCTGGGATGACTGAATTACACGAGTTTTTCTCTTGGCTTCCTCCTCTTCCAGGGAGAAACTGAATGAAAATAAGACCTTTAGATAAATTTTACAACTCCTCCAAGGTAGTTGGGCCCTGACTTCAGGACACAGATATTATGACTCTGGGTTGGGGAGGTCAAAGATCTGTGACAGTTAACAGAAGAAGCGAGGTTAGACAGCAGTGAGAATCTGACATGTCTCTGCTGTGCACAGGGGAACTTGGTCATCCATACCGCATTTGGGTGAAATCATCTTGTTCCATAGTCCTGATTGGTCTGTGGCTGGGCTCACCTCAAGAGCTAGATGGCCCAGCCTGGCATGGTAGCCACCCACACTCATGGTGGTTGATCTTATCAATTTGATGGGAATTAGAGTCTGGGCTAGTGTGGGAGGGATTTTCCAGACTGGATTAACGGAGGTGGAAAGGCCCACCTTAAATGTGGACCGCAATGCACCTTGCCCTTGAGGTCCCCGAGTGTGAAAGGGAGAGACAGGCTGAGGCCCAGCCTCTGCTGCTTGCTGCTTCCTGCTCCTGTCGCAATGCCTCCCTGGCCACGAGGGACTGCAAGTCTGCACTGATTTTTGTCAGGTATTTTGTACCAACAATGAAGAAGAAAGTAATACAATGCCTGTAATCCGAACACTTGAAAGCCTGAGGCAGGAGAGTCACAAGTTTGAAGAGTATGAACTAAAATTATGAGCTTGACTCAAAATCCGAGATACACCTTGTTGCAGTCAGCTTTCTAGTTGCTGTGCAGAAAGAACCCAAACAAAGCGGCTTGTGGAGGAATGGGTTTATTTGGCTTACAGACTCCAGGGGAGATTCCATTCTGGCAGGGAAAACGATGGCGTGAGCAGAGGGTGGACATCACCTCTGCCACAGCACTGCAAACAGCGGCAGGAAGGTGTGCCAAATACTGGCAAGGGGAAGCTGGCTTATAACCCCATAAACCCACCCCAACAACACAGCTTCATCGAGGTTGTAAAACCCAAACTGCCATCAGCTGAGGATCGATCTATTAGAACACATTCATTTGTTTGTGGGGGACACCTGGATCAAACCATGACACACTTGAAAGGGAGTAATAATAGAAAGATGCTGGCCAGCCACCCTTCTTACTTTAAGGGGTTCTGTGCAGCACATCTCCATGTCTGTCACCCATGGTACATAAAATATCCAGCTGCTTACACATGTGGGCATGTTATATTTGATACTGCTTATATGTTTATTGTTTATATGTTTATAATGCAAAAGGACAAAGGTCACCAGGAATCGAAGACAAATGTTTATTCAGTTTATCCTATAAAAAATCACTTAGCTAATTTTCTTAGAAGCACAGAAGATTATAAATATACAGTAATATCTCACCCTGAATATATAATATGCCTAAGAATAAAGGCAATCAGGGCTGAGGAGATAGGTCAGTTTGTAACCTGCTTGCCTTGCCCTGAGATCCTGAATTCGGTCCCTAATACCCACTTAAAAATGCCAAGTGTGGTGAAGGACCTCTATAATCTCAGCACTCAGGAGGCTTGCTGGCAAGCAAGGCTAGCCTAGTCGGTGAGCTCAAGGAGGGTGAGAGACCCTGTCTTAAAAAGTGGTGGTCGGCATACCTGAGGAATGACACCCAAGGTTGTCCTTCCACACTCACGTAAACACATGCACCCACACACATACAAAACACACATATACACCCTATGGGAACCAAAAAAGTTGGGCTCCAAGGAGAAATTCCCATTACCAGAGAACTACAGAGAGGCTAATCCCAATAGAATCTTGTCAAATTAGAAATGTGTATCTCATTTAACCTATACTGATCTCACTCTCTGATGGAGACTCTGTTTATATTTTTCAGAAGGCAGTGAGAGAGCCATGGTCATTCCAACCCCACCAGTGAGCCACAGGCAGATGGCTGACACCCTGACAAGAGATGAACCTCCCCAGGCCTATCGTGTAGACCTTAAATGATACCCTTGAGAGAGTGGAGGGATAAGCAAGAGACCTACAACCACAGCAAATCAGTCAACCTAGGATAAGTCAATGGGACAGACATGGATTTCCAACACATCCCAAAGCAGAAGTACAAAGTACCTTAAGATCTCAACAATAAAACAAACTTAAAACTCACCCTTCATGACTCAGGGAACTGAGCAGAAGAGGGGGTGGAAAGACTCTAAAAGCCATGGTGGGGGAGAATATCCAGAGACATTGCCCCCCTCAGCAACAACACACAAAGGGTGGGGGGGACCTGACGGCCTCCTGTGCTATCCATAACCCCCTAACCCACAGGCTGATCCAGCATGCCCACAGAGGAGGAGGATACCCAGGGTGTTGGGGACAGGGAGGAGGGAAATGAGATACCCACACAACATTTGCCCATACAATGTATCTAATTTTAAATAATAAAGATATTAAAAAAGAAGATAAATGCAATCATGTTATTTGCATAAAAATGGAACTGGAGATCAGTGTGTTAAGCAAAATAAGACAGATTCAGAAAAACAAATATTACATTTTCTCTGATATATGTAATCCAGACATAGATACAGAAGAGAGAGAATAAAAGTAAAAGGGGAGAAGAGTGTAGGGGGAGGAGGAACAAGAGAGGTGATAGGAGAAGAGTCACACATAGGTGTTTCTCTCATACACAGCATCTAGATTCATGTGTAGGTTTTTTTTTTAAATTTGGCAAACTGCCTAGCTTTCCTCAAGCAACTTAATTTACTAATGCTTATTTATTTATCCAGTAGCAATATAAAGTCATATTCTCCAAGCTTTTGTGAGGTATAATTGACACAAAAAGTACCTAAAGTATACAACATATTTTTATATATAAATATGTATGTGGTGAATAATTACCACCAACAAGTAAATTAACCCAATCACATAGATCTACTCAGTTGCTAAAAGGTAAGACCCTTGTCTCAGTCTGGCACACTCCACTGGGATGAATCTCCAAACCAGGCACAATTTATGGGAGGAAAGGATTTACTTGTAGCTATAGATACAGGGAAAGTTCCAGAATGCAAAAGAGACTGCTCACCTTTCACAGGTCCAAGCAGAGAGAGAACCCCATCACCAACACCACACAGAGAACAGCAAACAGGCAGGAGAGAATTATTTCACCTTTATATAACCCTAGGGTGGGGTCTTGCGATTCTATCCCAGACCTAATGGCTTCCTGAGTCTCTGGAATTTCCTTCCTGCACTCCCCACACAGGAAACAATGTTTACTTCTACCTCCTTTGAGCTTCTTTAAATCCTACCCCCTACTGAGAGGCTGCCTTCCTGTGAACATCCTCAGAGACCCACCCAGGATTACTTGAAAGGTCAAGTTGACATCAAAACTTAACCATCACAACCCTGTTGCTAAAGACACCACAGGCTGCAGTCACAAGACATCAGAATACCATTCTGGAAGAGAAAGGGAAACAAGCTCCCTCCTGGCTAGCCCTCATAGTCCTGGAAAGCTCTATGGAAGCTACTGGAAGAAAATGGTCACCAACCGCATGAATAAGCAGGGGACCCTGAAGACTACAAAATCTACCAGCCAGACAAGAAGTACACACTTGTGCAATAGTGGCACACAGCCTCTGCAGGCAACCAACTGTTCTCTGCTTGGACCGGAGGCCCTCTCAGTGGGAAAAAACTCATATCTGGTACTGGAAAGCAAGACAGATTCCCATAGTCAGGAAATCCATTCTTCAGAGAGAAGCCACTGCTCTCTGGAGAAGAGTGGGTTTGCATACCAAAAATCTCTCAAATAACTTTGCATACCCCCTCTAGCCCTAGCTGCTCTCCCTCTTGGTTGGAGAATCTGCTTTATCTTACAGATGACAGAGAAAACAGAGGATAGTCAAGATCTGTCGATGAGACAAAAGGATGACCAACTGCCCGCCATGAGACTTGCTACCTCTTCTACACCTGCCAGCGCCCATAACTGCCATGAACACTTCTCTTACTGCTAGCCTGACAACCAGCTCCAGGGTGATGGTGACAGACACAGTGATTAATCAAACCCTATCTAAGCAGAAATCCTGAGCTTAGAAATAACTAAACATGCCAACCTGGCTGCCATGGTTCAGGGAACATCACAGAAGAAGAGCCAGAAGATTATAAGAGCCACAGAGTGGGCAGGAATACCAAAAGGCATGGTCGACCCCCCTCCACTACCCAACTGGGACTGACTGAGGCCTTCATGACCCCACAGTGAATCTCATGACACCACTGAGGAGGGCCCCAGGGAAAGGGAGCGGGGCGAGGAAATAAAAGAGTATAATCTCTAATAATAAATATATATATATGATACTTTTTAAAAATCTCTGATTTGCCTATTTCAAGATGCCATATTAACACTGATAGGCACCATGCTGTTCACCAGAACCAGAGCACGTTCATTCTGCATTAATGAAGTTCTGTACCCATTAACCATAATCTGCCACTACTCCATCCCTCAGCTACAGGTAACCACAATTCCACTCTCTAAGTTTGACTTTTTCAGGTTGTACATAAAAGTGGGGTCATGCAATACTTAGCTTTCTGTGTCTACCTGATTTCATTTAGCATATTGTTATCTAGCTTCATATATGGCAGGATAACCTTTTAAAGGTTAATACTCCATTTATCCATTCATCTTCCAATAGATGTTTAGGTTGTGTCTGTATCTTGGCTACTATGAATAATGCCACAAAAAGCATGTGAGTGCAGAGGTCCCCAGCATGCTGACGTCATGAACACATGAGCGCAGAGGTCCCCCAACATGCTGACGTCATGAACACGTGAGCGCAGAGGTCCCCCAACATGCTGACTGAAAGACCCCAGCCCCAGCTTAGCAGCAGGAACGCCATTTTGCAAGGCTTGACTTAGTAAGCAATATTAAGAGTCCAGGAGACAGGAAAATTCAACTTGAGGACAGGGGTATGGGGCCCGACAGAATATCTGTGGTCAGCCATCTGGCAGCAGAACAGGGAACTTGGGGCTCTGGAAAAATATTTTTACCCTAGATAGAGACAAGTCAGCAAGCATATCTAAATACCAGAAAACCACGAGTGTCCTTGTAAGCAGTTCTTACCCCAGATAGAGTCAAGTCAGCAAACATATCCAATTACCGGGAAAAACCACAGGATGCCCTTGACTCAAACCCTAGCCTCATTTAAATCAGCCAATCATAACCCTGTAACCATGCATCTCGCTTCTGTACCCGCGCTTTTGCCTCCTCACCCTATAAAAATCCTCCACCCCAGCCTGTGGGCACGCTAGTCCTCCCAGAGACTGAGTCGCCCCAGGTACCTGCGTATCTGAATAAACCTCTTGCTGTTTGCATCCGCAGAAGTGGTCTCGCTGTTCCTTGGGAGGGTCTCCCCAGATTGAAGGACATCTCGGGGTGAGGGTCTTTCACTGACATCATGAACACGTGAGCGCAGAGGTCCCCCAACATGCTGACATCATGAACAGTGAGCGCAGAGGTCCCCCAACATACTGACGTCATAAATAAACACGTGAGTGCAGAGGTCCCCCAAAATGCTGACTTCATTTTCTTTGGATACAGTCTCAGAAGCAGAACTTCTGGGTCATGTAGTAGTTCATTTTAAACTTTTGAAGAACCTCCACACTGCTTTCCATAATGACAATACTAATATATATATTGCTATCAATAGCAAGCAAAGATGCCCTCTCCTCTCTGGCCTCACCAGCACTTGTTATAGTCTATGATCTTGGAAATAAAAATTTTAATGGATACTGTGCATCAGTATCTGTGATGGTTAGGTTTTGTTGTCAACTTGATCTTTTTAATTATCTTGGGTGGGTCTCTGAGGATGTTCTCAGGAAGGCAGCCTCTCAGTAGGGGGCAGGATATAAGGAAGCTCAGAGGAGCTAAAAGTAAACATCCTTTCCTGTGTGGGCAGTGCAGGAAGGAAATTCCAGAGACTCAGGAAACCATTAAGTCTGGGATAGGGTTGCAAGACCCCACCCTAGGGCTGTATAAAGGGAAAGAAAATCTCTCTAATCCCCTGCCTCCCTCCTTGCCCACCTCCCTGCCTCCTTGCCTGCATCTCTGCCTGCCTGGCTGCTGGTGCTTGTCGTGCATCTCTTCATTGGCATTGAAACGGAGCTTCCTCAGCCTGGACTGAAGACTCCCCAGGAAGCTTTTAGACCTTCAGGTCTGGGTTAGGACTGCTGAGGCATCCAGCCACATGGATTGAGCAGTGACTGGTTCCTTGACTCGTAAGCTTGCAAACTGCTATTGTGGGATTGCTGTGAGCTAATCCAATAAACCCCCTTTTTGTTTACTACAATTCATTCTGTTGATTCTGTTCCTCTAGAGAACCCTGACTAATACAGTATTTCACCTTTCCATTGTGCTGTTCACCTCCAGAATTTTGGTTTGACTCCTTTCATGGTTTCTATCTCCTTGAACTTCTTTTGTTCTTGAATGACTTCAATGATTCATTTAGGTGCCCACTTCTCATACAGCTCACCAAGCTCCATTTCTTAGGTCCATGACTGGTGCATATTGTTCTTTGGTAGAATTATGAGGCCCAGACTGTTTGTGATCTTTTCACTTTGTGTTGTCCTCTCCACATTTGGAGAAATGGACACCCACTCTGTCCAGTTTTTACAGGTTGGTTTTGGTGAGGAAAGCCCTACATCAGGTAGCCTATCCAGAGATACTCCATCAAGTCAGCTGATGGATCTGAGGGAAGGCTGACTGTGCTTGTGTCAGTAGGCAGGTAGAGCTGACACCTGGTCCAAGGACCAGCCTATTAGTCTATGTGGATGTGCCTGGCATTTGTATCTGCCAAGGTCATGGCCTGGGTCCATAGAAACTAGCCTTGACCCTGGGGTCCACGGGGGTAGATCTGGTAACTAGATACATGGGGACAGGCTTGTGATGTTGGTCTTTGGGATGGATCTCAAGCCTGGTTCTAAGGATGCAGCATTGTATCCTGATCCCATGAAGCTAATCTGATACTAGAGCCAACTGTGAGTCCAAAGACCTTGAGTCAACAGGGACAGGCGTGGGTCCCCAACCCATAGGGTCTGGCCAGGAGCCTGTCTACAGGTGTCAGTCTGGAGATTGAGTTTATAGAGGCCAAACCAGCACTTTGGTGTGCATCCTGGGGCTATCAGGGCCAGTTTAATGCTGGGGTGAGTCTAGAATATGGGCCTCATGTCTGGACTAGTACCAGAATTCCCTGAGGCAGGCCTGGAGCTCTGGGGCCTAAGGGAAAGCTGGATGCTCAAATTCTTTCCCTTCCCTCATGCAGGGAACATCTCTCTGCTGCCTGGACATGGAACAGTGGTAATCCAGGTAAAGTGCAAATGACTTTGCCCTTTGTTCAGGTTACCTTTTCTTAGTTCTGTGTTCAGCTCAGGTCAGCTAGGTTCCTTGGCTTGGAGCATTTTGGGATATTTTGTGAGCATATGTGCATATGATTATCCAAAGTGATGTTTCTATGTTTCTATGACAGGAGAAGCACCAGAAACTCCTCCTCTACATCTTGTTCATATCATTCTCTGCTTTCTAGATTCTTTTTTTAATATCTTATTTATTCATTTTTAAGCAGAGAGAGAGAGCACCAGGGCCACCACCTTGTGGGTCTGGCTTATATGGGCCCTGGGGAATTGAACAAGGGCCTTAGGCACTGGAGGCAAGTGCCTTAACCACTGAGCAATCTCTCCAGCCCCTCTGCTTTCTGGATTCTTTTGTTTTTATTGTCCATAATGAGTTACATTATTTAGTGGACAAACAATGAGTTGTTATCCCCAGTGCCCCTCTTCCCCATCCCCAATCAGCTGGATATCCTCCTCCTCCATGGGTCTTCTGGATCAGTCCTTGTGTCAGGGGACTATGGATAGCCCAGTCTTCAGGCGGGTTCTCCTGGCCCAAGTGTGTTGTTACTGAGGGGTGCCATGCCTCTGGATAGTCTCCCCCACCACGCCTCTCACAATCTTTCCACCCCCTCTTCCGCTCAGTCCCCTGAGTCGTGGTGGATCTAGAATCTTACTAGTCAAATCAGGTGACAAATGGCATGACTCAGAAATAGGAATTATCATTAAGGCAAGTTATCTTTCTATTGGCTAAGATGCAAATATCAGTAACTAGAGAAGTTCTCACAGCATTAGCCAATTCCTAAATTAATGGACTGGATAATTCATTCCATTTAGTAGGCTTCCAGACTGTAGTGATCTGAATTGATCGCTTTCAGTGTTTGGCATTGACAAATCAGTGACATTTATCCTGTGAACTCTATAAGAGTTATTCTTGGGTCGCTTTATAATTTTTTTTTCAATTAAGAGACTCACAGTAGATGGTTTTTCTTTTACTTACCAATTAACCTTACCATATTTTCATATAGCCTGTGAATTAAAATCTTTGTTTTTTCAAAACTAATTCTGTGGATGGACTCCCTTTTCTCAGCAAAGACTTTTAAAAGTGTAGCTAAATGGTGGAGCATTGCCTACCATGTGTCACACACACACACACACACACACACACACACACACACACACGAGAGAGAGAGAGACTTGTAGAGCTTAGGGATTTTTAAGAGGTTTTCTCAGTTCATATAGTTTCCTATAAACTATAAATCGTAAGCCAGAGCTTGCCTGACAATAGCTTAAGGGTCAAGTCCAGGCTACCACGTGATTTTATAATAAAGTTTGCACTACAGCATAGCTAGGCTTATATGTTCACCTGCCATTTGGGGCTCCTTCTGCAGAGTTGAATGGTTGTTACAGGAGCTGTATGATGTGCAAAGCTTAAAATATTTACTATGTAGCCCTTTGCAGAAAGAAGTCTACTTCCTTACCAAAAGCAAAAAAATAAAGAATAATTGTTATTCAGTGAATATGAGGCAAGTTCAAAATCTGAGTTACATTCTTAATGTACTGAGTCAAGATGACAAAATTTGGAGAAAAGTGGTTTTCATAGACTATTGAATCCTTACTCATAAAAAAAACTTATTTTCCAAGCCAAAAAAAAAGAAACAAAAAATATAACATCATAAAACTGATCAAGAGCTTACAGAGGTAAAAAATATAACAAAAAATTGATAATTACATAGTCAAAGGTTGGAAGCTCTGAAAGATTCCAAACCACTGGATTTGCAAGTTAGACTCTTTGATTATACATTATTACTTTAGCCATCCTACACCTACACTGTAAAATCATATTAAATGAATAAGTATAGATGCACAGTTACTGGATATGTGAGCAAGTATAACTAAGCATGTCTGAGTTAGAAATAGTTGGGATTTATATCCAAAACAACTTGCTCTGATGATATCAGGACCAAACCAGTAAAACAACCAATAATTCCTAAAAGAATTGCTATGGGACTGGAGACATGGCTTAGTGGTTAAGGCGTTTGCCTGCAAAGCAGAAGACAAGAGTTCTATTACCCAGTATCCACATATTGCCAGATACACAAGGGGGCACATGCATCTGGAGGTCGTCTGCAGGGGCTGGAGGCCCTGGGGCACCCATTCTCTATCTCTCCCTCTCTCCCTCTCTCCCTCTCTCTCTCTCTCTCTCTCTCTCTCTCGAATTAATTAATTAATTAAAAAGAATTGATATGCAATAAGGCCAAGGACTAAAGCTAACTGCTCTTAGTTGGCATTAATGTTCTACCCAATATCCCTTCTTGCTAACTGATGTGTGTGTGTGTGTGTGTGTGTGTGTGTGTGTGTGTGTGTGTGTGTG
>PVHP010051277.1:0-11510 GCA_004024765.1 Zapus hudsonius | reverse complement strand
CTATGGGATACAATTGAAAAACATACTGATAGCTGGGATACCTGGGCTAATTAAAATCTAATCTCTGAGGATTAAGGTCAATACATATATTCTTTTCAATATTTTTATTTATGTGGGAGAGAAACAAAGATAAAGAGAGGGAGAGAGATAGAGGAGAGAGAGAGAGAGAGAGAGAGAGAGAGAGAGAGAGAGAGAGAGAGAGAGAGAGAGAGAGAGAATAAGTATAAGTATGCCAGGGCCTCCTGGCACTGCAAGATGCATACACCACTTTATGCATCTGGCTTTACATTGTTAATGGGGAATGGGGAATCCAGACGATCTGGTTTTGCAAGCAAACACTTTTAACTGCTGTTCCATCTCTCCAGCCTTGTTATTTCTTTAAGACCACTTATTGGGCTTGATGGTTCAGCACTTTAAGAGTGTTTGCTACTTAAACATAAGGGTCTCTGTGGTAGTTTGAATATGATAGTGTAAATGTATGGGCACATAGACTCATGAGTTTTATTAAAATTGATTTAACAATTTCACCCCCTAGCAGGCATATTCCTTCTACAGGGGGCCGTGTCAATGGGGGCATATGTGACTCCAGCCTAAATGTGTGGAGAGAGCAGTTTGAGCTCTAGGCTTTGAGCTTGTATGTGGTTATGACTGTTTGCTGGTTTTTCAGTGCTTGGAACTATGAAAGGGAGCCAGCTTCATCTTTCATTGTTGGAACTTCCCATGGATTTATATGTCTGAAATATACGCGTTCCTCCCATAAAGTGTGTCTGGTTGGATGGTCATTCCAGCAATGAGGAGCAGTTAAGAGTGTTTCCTACATAAGCATGAGGGCCTCTCAGGCTGGAGACCATGAAGTTAGATTGCCCAGAAACCACATTTAAAAAATGCTAGGTGTGACTCATGTCTGAATATCTACAATTCCAGTCTAGAGGTGAGGTGGGGCTGAGACTGGAGAATTGCTGAAGGATAACAGTTTCAGGCTAAAGAAGAGACCTAGTCTCAAGGAAATACAAGGATGATCAATGAGAAAAGGAGACCCATTTTCTCCTCTGGCCTCCACATTCTTGCTGACAGTGCAGAAATCTACACACACGGGTTGATATTTTACACACCCCACACCCTACACATTCTCTGGACAACACATACACAAATATACACAAAAGGGAAACTGCCACATATTATTCTGATGTAGAACTTATGGCAATAAAGAGCCATGGAATATATGGAATTATGAAAACAATAATCACAGCATTTTGACTGATTTATTACATGTTGTGGTCGTTTGAATAGATGTCCCCCAAAAGATTCAGAAGTTTATTAAAGGCATTTATCCAGCTGCCTGGCTGAAGAAGGTGTCAAACTTTGGCTGATCCTAGGATCCATCCCTAAGATGTTTCTGAGGGAGGATCTGGAATTCAAGCTATAAATATTCAAAGACCAGTTTGAGCTCTGCCTGGAGTTCCTGAGGTTTGGCTAAGTAAATGTGCTTGGTTTTGGAGCAGCTGCTGGTGTTTTTTCTCTCTCTGCATGGATCTGTAAGCTTCAAATAAATCCTTTCTTCCAACCATAAAATGTGCCTGGTTCAGAGGTTCCTCACATTAATTATTTTACCACTACTTTCATTTAAAATGGTGATGAAATCAATAGCTAAATATAAAGATTAAGAAAACATTTTAGATAACATCATGAGCATAAATGCACCAACTTGTTTATTTTCTATGAGAAGATGAAAAGGCCAGGAATGATTATTTAAGAATATTTTGCTATGAATATGGCAACATTAATAAAGCCAAGTTAAAAAACTCTTTATCTAACCTTAAGTCTAAAATAAAAGACACATGAACAGACAAGATGAACTGTGTAGTAATAGTAGTTCTCAAAGTGCTGGAGAACACAGAAAGCAGATCAATTAACTGATAGGGGAAAGGGATATGTTAGGGAAAAGTAAATAATTTGCAGAATCTTGGAAAAGTATCAAATGAGAGAGGAGGAGCTTGAATTTCTAGCACACAGAAGAGCAAATTCAATTGAATGCAACAAGAGTCTGATAATACTGGTGACAATTTGTATAGCTCAGTGGGCTGGAGTGTAGGTAAGTCATGAGGTGATGTTGCATTTGACAAGGAAGTCAGACTAAGACAAATATTGTTACCTAAGCAATGGAAAATGCACCTAACCTTGTAAGTAATACAGGAGCAAGTGGACAAACCAAGGTTTGGAAGCTGGAAGGTAAACTGATCAGTTTCATTAATAGTTCAATGCAGTTCTATAATGTGTGATGAGAGTGAAAGCTAAAGGTCACAAACTCTGTGATTACAATAGTTATTTCCTGTTTAGAGTAAAATCAAAAGGTTTTTTTAATACTTAGACAGGGAAAATGCAAATATCAATGTTAAAATCAATAACATTTTTATTTTGAGCTTTCATCACATCAGTAACAAATAATTATTGGAAAGGCAGATGAACTTAGTTTATAATGTTTACAGAATTGTGAACTGGTTTTCAGAGCTTCACTGGGAGTATAATCATTGCTGGAAATGATCTGTAGCACTCTCCCATCTCATATAAACTTTCTCAGTTTTCTTGCTTGATTTTTCCCCCTATGTATTAATACAAAGAGGCCATGTTCAAGGAAAATGCATTGGGATGGGTTACCTGCTCAGTGCTATAATGAAACAGTTTTATTTCCCCTCCCAACCCCTTGCACCCTCAATCACTCAGTGGGTAAGGACACTTTGATGCTTGCACCACCAAAAAAGCCTTTGCCAAACTAGTTTCCAAAGGGATATGATGAAAACATACCAGTAAGCCAAACGGCTGATTTCAGATGCATTTGGCAGCACTTATGGGAAATAATTCAGATAATTGTGCCAATTATGTAACTAATTATGTCCTCTAAAAAGTACACTAATTTTATAATTGTCAAGCTAAACACTGGAGACTTAAGGACTGAATCTTGTTCAAATTGCATTCTTACAGTTATAACAGGAATGAAACTCTGAGACAGAAAGTTATCTCACACTGCTGGCATTTCATTTAGTGATTACTTACCTCTCACTGATAATAGGATCAATGGGAAACTTTATTCTCAGACTATTTTTCAAATGATACAAGCTCCTCTTATGGATGTGTTTAATGCACAAAACATTTCTGTAGTTAATATTCAGAACACTTATGAGTAAAAATTAGTGACTTTGAAGTAAAGGCACATCCTACTAGATATAACCAAACATGACAGAAGGCTATTTATGCCTTATATTTAGATGAAAGGATGAATTACTAGAAATTTTTGATCAGATGAAAAGAAATGGGGCTTTTGAGCTTTGAATATTTTTCTCTCTAGCCCCACACACATACAAACACATAAATGGTGTTAGAATACATAACTTATAAAGCATGATTTAATCTCACTACTACACATCAATTTGAGTTAATGAGTCTCCAAGGACACATGGGTGCAAAAAACAATATTATACTATTTTTTAATTATATGTATTTTCTCACAGAGAAGGCTACTCTGCCTTAAGAGGTCATATGACTTACTTCTGCTAAAAAATAGGAATAAATGATCCAAGTCTTTTCCTAGATCCCACATGCTTATTACCTAAGTATTGAATACTAAATACTGAAAAATACAAATTGTGTCTATAGGTAGCTATATGTGAATATATCATTATGTTCTATCATTATACATGCCATTATTCAAGAAAGATAATTCATCTAGTGGACACATTCACGCACACACCTTCTAAATTTTCAGACTACTGCAACCACTTCCAAAATCCATACCATGAAGTAAAGCCACATTATCTTAAAATTAGAATGAGTAAACACTTCATCTGCTTTAATGAAGCCATAGTTTATTCAAAATGAGGAGAAAAGCACCCTTGACCTGAGTTCCGGTCTCAATTCTGCAGTCTAACCTCTCAACTTTCTTGACATCTCTTGGCCTGTTTTCCCTTCAATGAGAACTTGACTGCTATATAAGAACTCCAGGGTTTACTAATTGCCTTCAATATCCTTGATACAGTCATATACTGAGATAGGAAACAACTCTCTTGCTCACAAGTCATATAAATGTAATATTCTGGCAACCTTGTCTCTGTTTCCCTCCATATTTCTTTATAATCTTTATTAGAAAATGTAAAATATAACATAAGTATCACTGCTCAATGCTGAGCCATCCTGAATTATGGCACCAAAAGTATATATAGGGGCTGGGGAGAAGTCTCAGAAGTCAAAAGCATTTTTTTTCAAGTCTGCTGGATCAAGTTCCAAACACCCATGGAAAGTCAGATTCAAAATGGCACATGCCTCTGTCCTCCCAATGCAACTATGGCAAAGGGAGGCTGTGCCTTAATACAGAAGCTTGTGAGTCAGTTAGATGTCTTTTAGGAAATGGTTCCAAAAGTTTAATTGATTTTAGAAGCAATGGTTATAGAGTGAATTTATACTTTATGTATTTTGCTATATAGTGCTTATATTTCCAGATAATTATCTCCCTCAGTAGTTTATAAGCAAATTGAGGCACATGCTCCCATATAAGAATACCGATGACTATGACAGTCCTTTGTGAAATGCTCAGTACGTGTTGTTTATGTGAAACAAAAGATGTTTTCCATTTTTTTGTCTCTCTGCTTCTTAGTTGTGGCCTATATATGGTTCTAAATCAAATAACAGTTATGTGAATTAAGCAACATGGAAGAGTTGGAGAATGCATGACTTTTTATTCATAATGCTTTCAATTATTCATTGATGATTACTTATCATTTTTCTGTGCCTACCTCTTCTGCTTAGAGTATGAAGACACTTTATGAACTGCAAAGAAATATACAAATAAAGAGTTTCATCACAAAGCACACTGTCAAAGACTACATCCTGGCTTTCATTAACTTTACACAGTTGGAGAAACAAAACTCCACACATTTTCCTGCCTTGTATAAGCACCATTTCTGGTTCATTTGGCTAAATCAGGAACAGTTTTCTTCAACACAGTTTGTAGAGATAAAACTGTACATGAACAATTCCATAGACAAAAAATCAGTATTTTCAGTGGTTCAATTATAGTACCTTTGCTGCTCCTTTGTATCATGGTATCTTTGCCTGTCTGTACCCAATAATAATAATTTCCTAGAAAAGAAGGCTAAGCTTAAACTAGGGGCTAGGAATCTAGTAGTTTGTAGTCCAGATACACTGCAAGTTTAGTTGTTTTCATTGTCTTGAGATTCTATCCTGCAGTGGATAAATTTCAGGCCAAATCTTGGCTCCCTCTCCTTTTCATCAGTGTTTCCAAGGATGATCTCTTAAACTTCAATTTTGCTTTAAAATATTTAACTTTGTGAGTTACTTAAAATAAAACTCAAATGCTGCCACATTTAAAAGAAGTATACAAGCACCTGAGTAAAGTAGCTTAAAGAAAACAATTTCTGAAGTTGGGCATTGTTGTCCTTGCCTTGAACGTCATCATTTGGGAAGCAGAGGTAGGAAGATTTCTGTGAAATCTAGGCCAGCCTGGGACTGCAGAGTGAGTTACAGGTAGGTCAGGTTGGACTAGAGTAAGACCCTACCTTGAAGAAAAAAGAAATAAAAAATTTATTCACTGATTTTTTTCAGTAATTTCATGCTGAGTACTCTAGAAATAATACATAGAAGATATTTGCTAAGATTGTGAGGTAATCATTTCTTTAGAAAATCATTTGTCATACAAGTGAAAGAAAGTGGGATGGTAAAACTGTCCTGAAATCTCATCACAGAGAACATATCTTGAATACCAAAGCCTTCAGAGTAAAGAATTGCCATGTTGTAACAGCCATAAAAATGAGTCCTCTTTCATCTCTTTCAGTATGACAAAACTGTGTGCAAAGGGAAAGATTATCCAATAACACATGTGAACATATTCCAATTAAACATTAACATAATTTGCCTTTTAAATGGCTACTAAAGAAATTTCACATTTTTGGGAGTTGTCATGACTAAAATTGGCATGACTTAAAATGGCCCAATCTCAATGGTGGCAATCTCTGAGAAAATCATAGCTGAAGTGGTCTGCATTCTCTTGCATAAAACTTTCTTTCTTTTTTTTTTTTTTTTTTTTGAGATAGGTTCTTTTTCGATCCCAGTCTGATCTGGAATGCACTATGTAGTCTCAGGTTGGCCTCAAACTCTAACCCTCCTATCTCTGCCTCCTGAGTGTTGGTTTTAAAGGAATATGCCACCATGCCTGGCCCCAAAACTGTCATCCATTATTGTGCCATAAGTTTCTGATCATACCAGTCTATTTGTTTTAAACTCAGTCCTCCCCAAGTTCTTATGACATGGGTAGAACTGCAAGCCTCTCATGTAAACTGCTATTAGTTCTGAGAACAGTCTCTTCCCTTGATAAGCCATGCCTCACAGTCCACAGTTCTTTCTAAATTTAGGTCTTTCAACTTTCACTAGAATGGCCTATCAAGATCTGCTTAGAGCACTGAAAAGTATCTTTTAGTTCAAAATTTCAAATCCTTACATATTCCTCCCATGAAATTCGTTCCAAAAGGTCAAAAGCCACACAGTCAGGTTTCTAACAGCAATAACCCCATCCTTGGCACCAATCTTCTGTTGCAGTTACCTTCATGAGTATTATGGTCACAGGCACTATTAATAAATTCCACGACAGTTAGTACTACTGCCTCTAGAGCACTTCCATATATGTTGTAAACAAGTGACATTTCCCAAAACATGATGTTTACATTGTTTGCCCCCCACAAATTCTTTTCTTGTATGAAATGCCATATTAAATGTTATGTATGCTATCGTGATTTTATGCTTAAACACAAATGCTTTAGAGACAAATGGCCTCATTAAACTCTTACTCAGCTATTTATTATTTCCTTGTGATTTGACCTTGAAAAGATATTAAATTGCCTATCTTACTTTATTTGCAAAATGACATAATAGGAATACTTAGGAAGGCTGCAATGTGTAGTGAAGGATAAATGAGTAAAAATATCATATGTACTGATAAATATTAGCTATTATTATTAAATACATGAAATAATATATGAACGTTTATGAATAGAGGATTTAGGCAAAGGCAATATAAGTTATTGTGGTGATAGAACTTCAAAAGAATTAATTACTAGTCTGTATTAAAATCATTAAAATGTAATGCTGAAATAATATAAAATTATTTTTAAAGCTAGTAATGTTTAGACAACATATTTCACATGACCAATTATAAATTAAAACAAGCAGGCTAGAGATGTACTTAAGTTATTAGAGTGTTTTCCCAACACAAATGAAGCCCTGGGCTTGGTTGCCAACACTACATAAACCAACCAGAAGCTATGGCATATGCTTGTACACAACACTCAGGAAGGAGGTCAAGACAGAAACATCAAAAGTTAAAAGCCAGCTGGGCGTGGTGGCACACACCATTAATCCCAGCACTCAGGAGGCAGAGGTAGGAGGAACGCCATGAGTTTGAGGCCACCCTGAGATTACATGGTGAATTCCAGGACAGCCTGGGCTAGAGTGAGACCTTACCTCAAAAAACCAAAAAAAAAAAAAAAGTTCTGTCATCCTTAGATACATAACAAGTGCAAGGCAAGCCTTTGTTACATGAAACTGTCTCAAAACAAGAACAAAAGTGATAAAAAAGAAGGAAATAAAAACAATAAAACAAACAAAGCTTTTGGTTGGGCATTTTGTTCTAGCAAAACAAAGGTAATTAAAAGAGAAAATTGGTTCCAGGGGTGGTATTGTAGCTGCTAGAAACCTGTGTGACTTATGCTCTTTTGAAATTGATTTCATGAGAGACATATGAAACTCTGAACTCTGAACAGAGCTTGATAGGTCAATTTAGTGAGAGTTGAAAGACCTAAATGTAGAAAGAACTATGGACTGTGAGTCTTAGTTTATCAGGGGAAGAGAACATTATCAATTCTATAGGCAGTTTGTGTGAGAGGCTTGCTGTTGTACTGAGGTCATGAGAAACTGAGAAGTATTGGCTTTAAAAAAATGGACTGGTATGATCAGAAAGACATGGCAAAATAAGAAATTAAAGTTCTGGGCCACAAAGTACAGACCACTTCAGCTAAATTTGTCTGAGAGATTACCACCATTGAGTTTGTGCCAGTTGTTTTTCACTGGAAGAGTAGAAAGAATGCTGACTTCTTTGAATGAAAGGGGCCTAACTTAAGAATACTGAAGGTTTTATCCTGCTCTTCAAAGTCAGCTTTATTTCCCCACTGGATCAACAAATTTGGTAGCCCACTTGATACTAAGTGGGTATAAAAAAATAAAATAAAAAGGGTCATTGGATTTGCAAAACATTTTTTTTGTTGTTTTTTTTTGTAAATGACCACTGGGTGATGTAAGGTAAGGGTTGTTGTAGTCCCTGTGTGGAGGCCTGATGGAGACATTGAAACGTGGGGGTTGCAGTGTAGACCACAGTGTTTTGAAGATGCTAGGACTGTGAGACAGCTGCCAAGGAGAGCTGTTGGTTCAGGGTGGAATTTTCCCAAGCAGTGGGCTGCTCTACTGTAGGGGAAGAATTGGATAGTCACAGATTCTACATGGGAGAAATGGAGATTCAGGTTTTGACATTTATCCTATTTGTTTCAGATATTGTATTGTTTTAATATTTTATTGTTTTACCTATTTTGAGGTAGGAATCTTAACTCTGTGTCATCTGTGTATTTAACTCTCATTTTAATTTTATAGGCTTACTGTTAAGTGTCAGTATTAAGTCTCAAGTGATGCCTTAGACTTTTGAGCAGTGTTGGGATTGATAAAATCTATGGTGATATTTAAAGTTGGAATGAATAAAATTTTACATTTTGAGGTAGTTGTGAATCTATGGGGATGAGGGGTAGAATTGGGTGGTTTAATCAAATGTCTGCCATAAGCTCATACAATTTTAATACTTGCCCCCAATATGTGGCAGCTTTGGAGGTGGATTTTTGCTGGAGGAGTTGCATCATGGGAGGTGGACCTTGTAGTTTATTAGTTCCCACTTTGGCAGTGATAGCATTGCTCACTTTCTTGCTGCTGTCTTCCACATGTGATAACAAAGAATAATGTCTACCCTCTTCTGCCATGTTTCCCCTGCCATAATGAAGACTCCCCTTGCACCTGTAAGTCAAAAAATACCCTTTACTCCCCTCATCTGCTTTTAGTCAGATGTTTTGTCAGAGCAATGCAAAGTTAACTACAAAAACCCTATCATAAATTTAAAATGGCTAACCCTTTCTAGGACAACAGTTAGTCAGGAAGCCTTTGGTCCTCTATTCCTGTAGCTACATATATGCATGTGCCAAAACTGAAGTACCACTTGAGAAGGAAACTAAAGGAATTTATAGAATGAATGTAAGAATAGTGTACTTTGAAATTTTTCAGTGTACTAATAATAAATACTTCAAATTCACTTTTAAACCTATAACATTGGCTCTCGACAGGGTAACTTCTAAGTCTCAGTCATTTCCTCTGAAATAGGTAAAATACTGATTTGAATTTAGACATCTCAATCACAGAAGTCATTTCTTCTGTGCATTATTTGCAAATAAGCATGTTATCAGTGTTGTGAAAAAGCTTCATTGATTCAATGTTGTGTGTGTGTCCATGTGTGTGTATGTGTAAGCTCCAAATCATTTGAAAAATGGGAAATGTAGCCCTTAAAGCTACATTTATATTAACATAAGCAACCAAACTAATAATTTCCAATGTTGCCTATACTTGATGCATATATACCAAGCAAGTGTTTTAATCTCTGCACCTTCTCCCCAATCCTGTATATATATATATATATATCATGTGTATAGGTGTGACACATAAAATAATACAATGCAATTACTTTATGTACTTAATAAACCTTTTTAAAATATTATATGTTATTTATTTATTTTCAAGCAGAGAGAGAGAGAGAGAGAGAGAGAGAGAGAGAGAGGGAGAGAGGGAGAGAGGGAGAGAGAAAATACTAGCATTACTACCACCTTGTGGGTCTGGCTTATGTGGGTCCTGGGAAATTGAACTGAGGGCCTTAGGCACTGGAGGCAAATGCCTTAACTGCTGAGCCATCTCTCCAGACCCTTAATAAACCTTTTTCTTATAGTAAATTTCCCTGAAACTTTTAATGCTGACTACATCCACATGAGAATTTTGTTTGGTTTTGGTTTTGCTCCATGCCTGGTAGTTACTAAAATAATCCCCGGCTCTGATTCTAAATCCTTAAAGCCAGTTATTTTCTATCTTTCTGAACGAAAGATGAAATATTGGGCTCTATTCAGGAAAAGTACCTATTGATAATGAAAAGCATGGACATCTGTTAGTTAAAATACCTTATATTAAGCATTTCTTAATAGTTCAATATGTTCAAATCCACTAATTTGCATGCATGTCCCTTTCTCTTGCAATTCTATTGTATTTTGATTCTATATCTCACACAGATATTTCTATTGCCAATTAAGACAAGTAATTGCAGCTATATTGGCTTCATTTATGAAATGGCATAATACAAACATATTTGGAAGTGAACATTGACAATAAAAGCTACTAAGTATGGATCTAAGAAAAGGGTCCCACTGTGAAAAAGATACAGCTATTGTAGCAGGCACTTTTATGGAAAAAAGAACATTTTATGTTAATAAAATGCATACTTTGAATTTAGTAGATGCTGTATATCACAATTTCATCTTCATATGAAAACCATATGTAAGTGCTAACACAATACTCAGGCCCGCAAATTTCAACTTATTATTTTATGTGCTTCTGATTCATTTTTAACTATTACAACATGTAATTTCATTTACATGAGCAAAAATATAATGTTTCTAATTTAAGCTTAATAAGGAAACTCAAACTTAATCCTCCCCCTACAAACAGAAAGAAACATTCACATAGAAGATAAAAATACACAAATATCTTTGCAAAAAGGTTTATTTATTTATTTTTTTGGAAAGACACAAATAACCTGCAACAAAGACATACTTTGAGCTGTTAGCATGGGAAGATAAATGCAACATTTCATCAATTTTGGGTGCAAATATGTAATAATCATTAAATCTCAGTAACATTAGGAAATAGGAAATTTCTTTAGTCTAGCTTTACAAGAAATGAATATATTTTCTATAGTTTATAGAAAAAAAGAAAAGAGGGCTGGAGAAATGGCTCATGAGTTTAGGTGCTTGTCTACAAGGCCTAATGACTGAAGTTTAATTCCCTGGTACACACATAAAGCCAGATGAACAAAGTGGCACATGCTTCTGGAGTTCCATTACAGTGGCCAGAGGCCCCTGGCTTGCCCATTCTCTCTCTCTCTCTCTCTCTCTCTCTCTCTCTCTCTCTCTCTCTCTCTCTCTCTCTCTCTCTCTCCCCCCGCATGTTGGTACATGCCCTTAATCCCATCACTCTGGAGGCAGAGGTAGGAGAATTGCTTGAGACTACCTAGTGAATTCCAGAGGTCAGCCTGGTCTAGAGTGAAATCCTACTTTTTAAACAAACAACCAAGCAAACAAACAAACACCCATCACCAA
>PVHP010051276.1:0-11514 GCA_004024765.1 Zapus hudsonius | reverse complement strand
TCCCTCTGCCTCCCAGCACTGGGGTTGCAGATGAACACCTCCACATCCATCTTTTGAGTGGGTGCTGGGGAGCCAAACTCAGGTCCTCATGCTTTCACAGCAAGGGCTTTACCCAAGGAGCCATCTGCTCAGCCCGCTTTTTGTTGGACTGTATCTTACACTTACAACCAGGAGTGACCTTGCCCACCAGGGGTCCCTGAAAGTAGTGCCAGACTACTGCTGTCTGCCTGGCAAATAAATGGAGAGGGGTTTGGGGGGTGGTGACACTGAGTAAAGCAGGAGTCAGTGGATGTGTGAATAGCTGTGAGGGTCTTGGGTGTGAGGTTAGGGTGGACACTGGTTTCCTCTTCTTGGGAAAGTCCCATCCTGCTGTGGTTTGGATATGTGTTCCCTCCAAACCCAGATGTTAAAGACTTGGTTTCCATCATGGTACTAGTGGGAGGAGGTGGACCCAGGAGGTGAGACCTAGTGAGAGGTCTTGAAGTCACTGGAGGCATGCCCTTAAAGGAGACAGTGGGACCCAAGTCCTTCCTCTTCCTGTTCTGTGCTCCTTGGCTCTTGATATAAGTTCTGTCATGCACTGCCTTTCATTACCATGTGCATCCATCAGAACCCTACAGCTACAGGGCCACCCGATCTTGAACTGGAAACTCCAAAACTATGAACAAAATAATCTTTTCTCTTGTAAGTTAATCACCTGAGGTATTTCATTATAGTGACAGAAAGCTAACACATCCTCACCCCTCCTGTGAGGTGCTGTAATTCTCTACACTCACTTAGTGGGGCCTCTGAGTTGGGGGAGGGACACAGATCCTCTTTGGCCATACCCACCAGCCTTGATTCATGGTCCCACTCACACGGTTCTGCCGCCTCAGTAAACATAACCCCTTTCTCATTCCTGGCACCCTTCCACAATGCAAAATGTGTCTTTCTGACTCCCAGGGCTCCTCTACTGTGGCCAGAAAGGGGTTGTGTGTTCACGAAGGAGCATGGACAACCATGGGGCATGGAGCGAAGGAGGCATGAGAGTCAGGGAGATGCAACAGTGTTCACCATAAGCTCCAGCCAGCACTGCACTGAGAATTCATATCTTTGTAAATTCTATACTTGTTTTAGGAAGCACAATTCTATTCCATGACATTTGTAGCAGGTCCAAAGTATTAATTTGTCAGGCATATGCATTTAAAATATATCACAGTTGTGTGACCTCATTTTCGGCATTAGCTAGGCAGGCTCCCCTCAGCTGTTTGCCATATCTTCTCAGGTGGTGAGGTCTCTTGGAAGCTTATTTGTCACCTTAAATAAGTCACTCTGATTCCATCTCACTCCTGTCAGAATGGCTACCATCAAGAAGACAAATGACAATAGCTAAATGCATATAGTATGCCCACCAAACTGCCTTATAAGCGCTTTTAAAAAAAGTGATCATACTCATGTAATAATGCTCACTTTTGGCTAGAGAAGCTTCTCTTTCAGATGGCAGTGACCACTGGGATGACTCAAAAGACACCATAGTGCTAAGAAGAAATGACATGGAGTAGTATTTGGTACTGAAATGCTGGCAAGGATGCGGAAAAATAGGAACCCTTCTACACTGCTGGTGGGAATGTAAACTGGTGCAGCCATTGTGGAAAGCAGTGTGGAGGTTCCTGAGACAGTTGAAAATAGACTTACCATATGACCCAGCTCTACCACTCCTGGGAATATATCCTAATGACTCTAGTCACTACCCTAGAGATACTTGTTCATCCATGTTTATTGCAGCTCTATTTACATTAGCTAGGAAATGGAACCAGACTAGATGTTCCTCAACTGAAGAATGGATAATGAAGATGTGGTTCATCTATACGATGGATAGTTCAATGATAGTGATGGATATTTCAGGGATAAAGAAAAATTAAATTATGAAAATTTCAGGGAAATGGATGGAACTGGAAAGGAGCATACTAAGTGAGGTAACTCAGGCCCAGAAAGCCAAATGCTGCATGTGCTCCCTCATATAATGACACACCCAGTAGTCATAGATTGTTACTAGAACAACTTCAGTGCCAGGGGTGGGATTCCTTCCAGGGAGTTGTTGGCCAGGGAACAAATTACAGGCCATTGCCAAGGCTCTTGGTTGCCCACCAGAATGAGATGGTAAGACCCTGTTGCTGAAGACCACACATGCTTGGGCTGAAGGTCACTGAAAAATCAAGAGGGAGCTGAGCTGGAAACCTCCTCCCTGTTAACCAGCTGACAGAAAGCTGGGAAAAGTTATGGCTGCATGCAGCCCTATGGGAGAGAGAAGTCATCAATGGTGGTGAACAGCAGTGGACTTTGCAAGCCTTAAGACTGGCCAGCCAAGCCAAATGTGCCAACTAGTGCAATAGTGGCACGTCTATTGTGGGGGAAATCAACTGCTCTTTAATTGGACTGGAGGCCTGCTCCATAGGAGGGGATACATGCCTGGTACTGAAGACCTAGTCAAAAGCCTAGGGTGGGAGAGGTCATGAGCCCTAGGGGAGTAACACCTGCTGTTGTCTGGCTAAATGCATATATTATGCTCACTAAACTGCCTTACAAGCACTTTTTTTTTTAAAAAAAGTGAGCATACCCATATAATAATGCTACTCTCACTTTTGTCTAGAGAAGCTTCTCTTTCAGATGGCAGTGACCACTGGGATGACTCAAAAGACACCATAGTGCTGAGAAGAATGGCAGGAGTGTTCAGCACTGGAACATCTCTATCACACTTCCTGAGGCTCAGAGTCTATTGTGGGAGAGGTGGTGGAAAGATTGTAAGAGTCAAAGGAAGGGTAGGACTGCTTATAATGCAAACTTCCAGACACAAAACGGCCTTGATATTCATGGTTTCGCAGTGATTGATAAGACCTACACATAATGGGAGGAAAAGATGATGACACGGAAACAAAACAGAGACTAATTGAGAGGGGGAAGAAATATGAGGGAGGGTGGGGAGGGAATCATAGTGGTTTATGGTCTATAATTATGGAAGCTATCAATAAAAAAAGTAGCAAAAAAGCTACTCTGAACTCAAAGCTCTCACTCCAATGACAAGGCTCTCAGGTCCTCCTGTGGGACAGTCAGACAGCCACAGAGGGAGGAGGCTCCTAGACACTCAAGGGAAGAATTGTTAGCTGGCACCTACCTGGCTGGCTTGAAGACCAGAAAGGTTATTTGCATATTTCTATCATCAGAGTAGAGCAATTAGGGCTAACTAGAAAGAGATAAAGGAGGAGAAAGGGAACAGAGAGGGAGGGAGGAGGAAGGAAGGGAAAAGAGAGTGAGCTCACATAAATACACGGTGTAGTGTACTGCCTGTGGTTTTCACTGACTATCTGTGGGGGCCCTTCACTTGCTTGCTTATTAAAACTTCACCTTCTTCTGTTCTCACTGACTTATGGTGGTCCAGCCTTGAACACCCACTTCCCTCTGTATGCCATGTGAGGGAAGCCAGGCAAGGCCAGGTGGAGACTAGGTTCTCGCTGGGGCCTTGGCAGTGACCAGTGAGCCCAGCACATGAGAGAAGGGAGAGATGAAGGTGCCAGGTCTGTGCCGTGGGCAGAGTGTGACTCTTCCTGACTCAGGCTCATCTGATAGTCTTGCCAAGACACTCGTGCCACCAGCTTTGTGTGCCATGATTCGCCCGCTACCTAGTTGTTTCCTCGTCTCTGCTATTCCTTGGGAAATACCCTACTTCCAGTGCCAACAGGGAAAACAAGGGCAAGAACTATAGAAACTAGGGTCCACCTTGGTCATCCACTTGAGGATTCTTTTCTCATCACTCCTGACCTTTGGATTGGCTTCCCATCTACTTTGTGCTCTTAGTTAGTGCCCATGGTGGTCTGAGGCTCCATTCTCGAGCCCCTTTTCTCCTGCCTCCTTGTATGTCCTACTAGAGTGGCCAATGAGGTACCACTGTAATGGAAAAGTCTAAGGTTGTCTCCTTGGGAGGGTGTGATGCTTACTCCCTGGGAACCCCCAGCACTCATCCAGCCAGCGAAGTGCTGACCCAGAGCCTGGTGCCACAGAGCTACCACAGCAGCCCTGGGAGTGCTATGCTGGCTCTCGGGATCCCTACCTAGCCAACGATGGCCCCCATGGTTAGGGTGGTGTCTACTTACAGCTGAATGCATCCTAACTGCCCAGTGAAACCCACGAGTTCAGTGACTTGCTCAAGGGAAGGTGCTCAGCACTGCAGCCCAGGCCTCACACGTCCAAACCCAGTAATGGCACTCTGCCACAGCTGTCACCAGTCTGCCCTCTGCATCAGGTACCTCATGCCTGGCCTGCTGCTGGGGCAGTCCACAGGACACATGGACAAGGGCTTTCTCCTGCACAAACTGTTTTACCAATTTAGTCTAAATTTGAATCATCCAGAATGTTGTGCAGGTGCCTCACTCAGCCTGGCCTCCTGCAGGAACACTTGTTATCTCTGGGCTCGGCCCTAAGTTCCACCTGATGTCCATGGGGAAGATCCAGGGTCAGTGTGACCTCCCATCAAGTGTTCTCAACACCTGGCTTGAAAGGCAGGAAATGTATGTAGGGACATTGTCAATAGAAAGTTAATTTTAAAAAGTCAGAAAATGCTGCAGCATTTTGTTAAAATTAAGAAAGCTATAGGTCAGACAAAAGGTCAACCCTTCAACTCACTTCATGTGAACACTCATCCATTAGGCAAGATCCTCTCATTCGCACCTCTTCATTAAATGCCCATCCTGCCAGAAATGGATTGCCGAGGCCTATCATTGCTCTTGGATGGGAGGTTGACAAGAGGCCAGAACACAAGCAGAAATGAGACTCCTCCTGCAGGTTCTCAGGCCCCTTGTACACACCTCTGCTTATCATTTCACCTCTTCCAGGATAGGTTGCCTCCACTGTAGCTTAACCAACCTAGGAAAGTCAGGGTAGGTGTCCCTTTGCTTTGAGACACATGAGACTATAACCAGTTAACCATTCCCACACACCTACTTTGTACTGAGCCTGATTTCGAATCTTGTACCTGTTGAGTCACTGAATTCACCGGCAACCCCAGGCTGCAGGTCACATTATTGTCTTCTCCACCTTCATCCCACTGTGTTACTGAGGGAGATGAGGCACACAGGCCTTGTTCTGTTGTCTCATGTAAGGAAGGGGAGGAGACAGGTTCAGCAAGGGCAGAACAGCCCCAAAACCCCTCTGTGCCTAACATTGCTTTGGGGCTCCCACTCTCAGGCTTTCTAGAAAATAAAACAATGCTCCAACTGATGCCTTCAGGCTGGCCTTCCTTGGGAGCAGAAGTGGGCCTTACCCATCATGGCATAGATGCACAGATGGAAGAACAAACGGGTGAACACAGAGACACTTCAGCCACCCTTGCTCTGGATGATGAAGGGCTCTAGAAGGTGAGACAAGCCTATGCTGCACTGCAGGCTTCATCCCCCCATAGATGGGGGAGGGGCCAGAGAGGGGCTTGTTTTCAGGAAACTCCCAAGTATCTGGTTGAAGGGAAGCAGCCACGGATTCCTCAATTCACAGCCAAGACATGGAACATGATAATGTGGGGACAAATAAGCAAGATCGCCCTTACCTCCCAGACTTATTTTCTGGCTGCAGTGGTAAGACAATCCTGAAAGAGAGAGCCGAGGCAGCATCGGGTGCAGCTAGAGAGGAGCAAGAGTTCAGAGCAAGGAGCGAGCAGGGCAAGGCTGAGGAGGAAAGGCACCTAGGAGCCATCTCCGCAGTCGGAGGCACTAGTCCCTCCTCTTCCTCCTATCTTGAAAGCTGTTGTTCCTTGGGGTTATTTCTTCCCTGTAGAGGAAGATCAGGACAAGCCTTGGGTGCTGCTAGCCTTGGTCATGGCAGCAGCCAGGTCTGCAGGGCTTAAACAGTGGACAAGGCGCCTCCCCCAGGAGGAGTCCCACTGTCCAGGGAACAGGCTCAAGAGTGGGCATGTCAGAGGCAACAGAAGTCTTGGCAATGAAGACACCTACTTTCTCATCTTAGGGATGTCATCTCTGCACAGGATTCGGGGCCCTGTGATCTTTGATCCGTACTGCATTGTGCACTGTTCCCTAAGTGCATGCTCAGGAAGTTTTTGTAAAATGATTGGCAAAATGGAAACAAAATGAGACCTTGAATTGGCTGGGAGATTGGCAGGAACTGAAGAATGGTGCGAGAAACCTGAAGTTCTGGTCCTGGGTCTTCCATGGGCCTATTTTGGCACGGGCATAAATGGAGTGGTGGGATGAGACAATTTTCAATGGAAGAGTTTCTAGCTCTAGTACTTACTCTTCACAGGCAAAAAAAAAAAAAAAAAATCAGGGTGGGTCAGGCTGTGAGGCTGGGATGGAGGAGAGCCTCAGATCTGTCAGACAGCTTTCTCGGAACTACCCCTGGGCTGAGGGAACTCTGGCAGACCCAGGCTAGAGAGCACCCTTGTACTTGTCTGCTTCAGAATTTGTGTAAAGCACAAGGTGAACAGTGCTGAGCCATGGAGGCAGCACAACAGTTCCTTGACTAGGGAGAACATCTGGTCTGAGTTCCATTGGGTGACTTCAATCTCAAAATCTCTCTCACCTGAGGAGATCCAATGACATTCTGGAAACTAGGCATGAAATTTCATTCTGCCTTGCCTAAGAGCTACCATTATCTTCAGGGTGCAGGGCAGCAGTGGAACAGACAAGCACTGGGTAGTGATTCTAGCCTGCACTGATCCTCAGTCAGGCTTAACACCAGTGACCTTGAGGGGCCAGGCCCAAGCCTTGCACCGCCTCCACTATTCTAACCAGGAAAAATGGAGATAATACCTTACACAGTCCTCAACTAGAGTTCTGTGAAGATAATTCATGAATACTTTTATCAATAAAATTAATAATTTTAAATAAATAATGAATAGCTGGAATTTGCTGAGAATTTTCTGGCACAATCCTATGCATATACATATATATATATATGCACACACATATCTTCATTATCTAACTGCTATAGCAGTGAGGAAGCTCTAGAAGGGAAGGCTATTAGGGTTATGACCACTATACTGAAGAACCACGGAGGTCTGGCAGGGAAGCAGTTAAATAGCTTTCCCAGGGCCAGTGGGAAAGGTGTGATCTGCTGGGGGTAGAGATGGTACTTGAACCCAATATCTCTGATATCAGCCATTGTGTTGAATGTATATTCTGTTCTCAACAAGTTTATAATTGAGAGAAAGGAAGAGAGAGAGGAAGGAGGGCAACCGGGAGGGAATGATATTATGTCCAACTGAGTAAACTTTTTACAAATTCAAGGCAATACTTTACTCCTGCAGGAGTGAAAAGACATGATGCCTCTTTTCTCACCCACCATTAGGAGTTATAACCAAGAGAAGAACATAATGGATTTACTTAATCAAGTTTTAGATGACAAAGGAGCCTTCAAAAATACTCAAAGGTTTTGGGGAAAATGTCTATTTTCAGGCTTAGGTTCAATGAAGGATGGGCAGCTATGTAGAAATACGACTGGAAAAAGGGTGTGACGTCGTGCAATAGACTGAGGGGGAAACTCAGAAAAAACTGAGTTTCTTCTTCTGAAATGAGGGTTTTATGATCTACATGCTGGTAAACAAAGCAGGTCAGAGAATTTATTTATGGCCAGCCAGCCCTTATACAGAAAGAGAAATGTACATGACCTGCCTTGGGGAAAAGGCATTGCAAACTTGCCTATTTCTATCACATATATGACATCATGGTATATTCAGAAAATCCCATACAAATTCTATTTTTTTGCCTTTTTCCACTGTAACTCATGAATAATCTTTTCCATTAAGGTTTGCTAACCAGAACATGTGACTTCCTTTTGAGAGGATTATACTTGCTCCTAGAGTCTGGACCTTTGCCTTGTCATAAACTTTCTGATTTGTAATTCTATCTATTCCTGAATTCTTTGTGAGTAACAGGAACTTGGAAACACCAGGTGGCGGCATCAATCTAATCCCTTTATTTTAGAGCCTTTCCTAGCCTTCACAGAAAGGACATGGCCAAGAAGCCCATGAGCCCGGTATTCCCAGGATGACCAGCTCTTCAAAGCCAAATCCACACACTTTTGAACCTCTGCAATGCTTCACACAAGCCTATGGCCTTTCTTCTCAATGAAATGGGAGAGCAAGAATGTTTTTCCATGCAGTTCAGTGCCTGGCAGGGAGCAGGTGCTTGGCAAATGTCTATTCACGAGGCACTGAGCTCATCATCAACCTCTCTGGGCATAGGTTATCTCTGTGACCCATACAGCCCATTCTCCCTGGGCTCACTTCTGCATCCCCAGACCCAGCACAACACCTGGTACAAACAGGCCCAGTGACGGCTCATGGGCATGAAAGCACTCCTGTTCCCCTTCTCCCTTCCTGGGCCCTGGTTCCATGACCAAAACTAAAGGCAATCTCCTGGGAGAGAAGAACCTCACTGCACAGCCAGCTTCCATACTCACCTCTGGAGAGCAGCTCTAGTGTCGATGACACACTCTCAGCTACCCAACTGCCCAGGACCCAGAGGAGCCAATACCTGAGTTGGGGTGACTCTGCCCCATGGAATTGGGATTTTGTGCATAACGTATTGAATTTCACGTGTAAAGCTCTCTGTCACAGATGATTTGTCAGACCCAGTGAAGGCCAGGGGAGCTTTCCTCTGTGAGGTAGGTGATTGTCAGCAGGGGCAGTGTACACATATCAATACAGTTGAGTCACAGGGTTCATGAGAGATGGAACTTCCCAGCCAGAGGCTCCCAGCTGCTCTGAGACCTCATGTCACGTTCCCCTGGAAGGGGCCAAAGTGTTGCTTCCAGATTGGATTCTCTGAAGTGGTTTTCTTGCCTTGTCTCCTTTTCACTCTCCCTCCCTTTCACTTAGCTTTGCCAGGGTAGCTGTTTATAGTTACAATGAATGCAAACGTCTGCAAGTAAGAGGCTTTTATATACTCATTCCATTCACCACTTATCAAACACCTGGAAACCAACTGAAAACAGATCCTGTTCCTGGAGCTGGTTGGAAGGGGGGGGGCTCACACCTACTGGAGAGGCAGAAAACACATCCTCTAGTTTAGAGGGTGAGAGAGAAGTAGCTCCAATGGCTGTCTCCCCCCACCCCCATACACACAATGCAAAGACAGCTTTCCTGGGAAGGAGATGGCAGCCAGCAAGTTACGTACTTACACTGGCTGTGCTGCCTCAATTCAGAACAGTTTCCAGACTTTTCTCATCCGTAGAACTTATAAGGAAAGAGGTTCCAAAATCAGCAAATGATAAAATTTATATGTGCATTCTGGGTACACATTACAAATCTAGTCTGGTCTACTCTTTTATTTATTTATGAGAGAGGTGGGGGAAGCAGATAGAAAGAGAGAATGGGTGGGCCAGGGCATCTAGCCACCACAAACGAATTCCAGACACGTGTACCCCTTGTGCATCTGGTTTATTTACATGAGTACTGGGTAACTGAACACGGGTCCTCAGGCTTTGCAGGCAAGTGCCTTAACAGCTGAGCCATCTCTCTAGCCCCTGGTCTACTCTTTCATAAAAAGTTAAAGAGCTTTTTAATGACAAAAAACTTAAAAGTCTTGTGGTAGAGAGTAATGTGAGACATTGTCTACCACAGAGACAAGGCGATACATTCATAACTCCACCGAGGAGGGCCCTCAGTAGGATGGGGATAAGGTAAAAAGTATATAAGCTAGCATAAGGGAATGGGACCAACATGTGATTTGCTTATACAGTTAAAATGGTTTTTAATGAAAGCTTCTGCTGGTAGTTATAATGAGATGAACTGGATAAAAGGATAAAATGTTGGAGGCTTAATGATTGATTAAAAAAAGACTATTAGATCAGTTACATAGATTGTCAGGTAAAAGTATGTGAATAAAAGGTATGAGCAAGTATAAACAGTAGGTTTAGAGACATATATAGAGATGATATACAAAGAACAAATTTGAACAGTAATAAGACTTAAAATATATATAAATATGTATTTTTTCTCCTGCTTTTTGTCACTTTGGAGACAGCTCTGTCAGATAAGATTTTTACTAGACAGAAAGACAAAATAGACAAATGGAGTCTTAAAGAACTTGATCCGATTACAGACTCCTTGGGGTATATAAGATGACTATTGGATTGCCTGGGGCTTGTATCAGACTAAGAAAGGATGATCCTGACTGGCTGCAGGATGTCATGGTACCAGATTGTGATTTTATGTCACCATGCCTTACCATATCAAGGTTAAAACTTAAATTCACTGATGTTAATCTGTTCGTGATAACGGTTGCAAAGACTTTAGAATGCTCAACCAAGTTAGCTACATTCCTCTGTCACTCCTTTAACTGCTGGAAAAACTGAATCTTATGATTCCGGTTCATCATGAATATTTAATTTTCTATTATAAGGTTATTATATCTAAAAAGACACTGTAACTTTGAGTTGGTTCCTGTCTTGTTCATGTTGGTTCTACCGGGTGGTTATCACTGAGGTTATTTAACATTGAAGTCTTATAAAAGGTGATTTCGTCAATGTGACTTTGTTCTTAAACAAATTGAGGAAACTCCCCATGTTCTAGTAAAACCTGAAGTATATAATTGTGATGGCTGACAGGTTACTAGGGGCCTAAATAGTCCATTTGAGGTCAAGCCCCAGTCTCCTGACAAGGAGACTATGGCCCTGCTCTAGTCACTCTGGAAGCTGCTAGTGTCATAGCAAAAACAAAAAACAAACAAACAAAAAAAGTTTGAGGAATCTACAGGCCCGCTGTCGTCACACTCCTGGAAGCTGACTAGTCCATGTATGGCAGAAGCCTGAGGAATCCAACCTAGGATACCAGGGAAAATGGACAAGATGTCCACCAGTCCTACTGGTGTTTGCTGTGGCTGGCTGGAAAAATTATCTGCTTTTTTTTTTTTTTTTTTTTTTTTTTTTGGTTTTTCGAGATAGGGTCTCACTCTAGCCCAGGCTGAACTGGAATTCACTCTGTAGTCTCAGGGTGGCCTTGAACTCATGGTGATCCTCCTACCTCTGCCTCCTGAATGCTGGGATTAAAGGCGTGCACCACCACACCTAGCGTTATCTGCTTTTTAAAGCAGCCTGTGCCCTATTAAGCTCTGTAAATCAGAGACAGTCAGACCCATGGTAGATCCTGGCTTCTTCCATTTGTTGGACTCCTCCTAATGCTCTTCATGGTCCTTCTGTTTGGCCTTTACACTCCAAATATGAAAAGTCCAAATACTCCTCCGGGCGTGTGAAAGGGTTAACATCTATGATGATACCAGAATAGGTGCTGCTGTCTCTTGGTAGTATTCACAAAAGACATCAAAAGGAGGGAATGTGGTAGAAGAAATGGAACAGAGAAACCAGGCCGAGATGGTACTCCAAAACACAGTCTCTATGGTACCAGCTTTTCCAGGGGGAACAGGACCCCGAGTCTCCTCCCCAGCAGGGCAGCCGCACCTCCACGCAGCCAAGGGCACAAACACCCCTGAGCAAACAGCCTTCTCTTCCCATTTGCACTTTCTGACCACTGAC
>PVHP010051275.1:0-11516 GCA_004024765.1 Zapus hudsonius | reverse complement strand
GCCGTGGTGGGGGAGACTATCCAGAGGTACAGACAGGAGAACCTGGCTGATTACTAGTCTATCCATGGTCCCCTGTCACAAGGACTGATCCAGACGACCCATGGAGGAGGTTATCCAGTTGAGGGGGGAGGGGAGGGCAGTGGGGAATTGGGGATAACAACTCATTGTTTGCCCACTAAATGTTGTAACTCATTATGGATAATAATAAAAAAAAAAGGAAAAAAAAATTACAATAGCATAAATCCCATGGGGTCAATCCCTCCATTTGTAGCCCATTCAGCTGCTGTCCAGGTGGGATCACAAAGTCATTGAAGGACCCAGGATGAAAAGGAGCCTTCAATGCAAGAAGAAAGGAGGACAAGACTTTTTCTTCTTAAAGACAAAATCTAGAAAACATCATTTCCTCTTACATTCCATTGATCAGAATTCCACTGTGTGGCTAGACCTAGCAGCCATAGAGGCTCAAACCCATCATGTCTACTTGGGCAGTCCTGTGAGCTGCTAAAATTCAGGTTGCTCTGTAATCAAAGGGAAGGAAATCTAGTAGATATTGAGAGATAATTAGCATTTCTTCTAAACTATACTCAAAGTGTTCAGAAAGTTGTTTTTTTTTTTTTTAATTTCTAAGTGACAAATAACCCATCTGGTTTTAGAAGTGATGGGCCAGAAACAATGAACTTCTCACTCTTTTCCCTCTTGTTAGGCCAGGAATTTAGGCCATCCAAGTTCATGTCTAGAATGATCCAAGAAATTTCTGTGATGATGGCAAACAATGCTATTCCTAAAATGATGCAATTGCCCTGTTGGAATTTTAACACCCTCCTCCATTCAATCCTGTTATTTCCTGTCACCTTAAAATATCTATACAACCTACATGTTCCTCCTCTCCACTCTTCCATCAGGTCTTGTCATTGGCCTAGAGAACAGTGTGTCGACAAAACTCTAAATACTTAATTTTTTCAATCAAATATTAGAAGCATTTTGTCTTACTTGCTTAATATTTGAAGTTTTAAAATTTAGGAGTGCATGTATATATACTCGCGAGAACTTCAAAATAATTTGAAGAAAGTTTAACACTTTGTTCATAACCTCTCAATAACTTCTGAAAGCTTAATTTCTCTCCCTCACAAATGGATTATTTTGACATCTCATTGACATCATCATAAATAGAAATACTTAAGGAGTCAGGAAGAATGGTGAATCATAATCATTGCTAAAATAGGTAAAATAAAAGAATAATTAAGCATAATTTTAGTCTTAATTAAAGGAATAAAACTTGTGCTTAGATTTGGGGAACAATGCTAATTTATTGAAATTGTCAATCTCTGAGGCTATTGATATTAAGTATAAAATGATAAAACAGTGGTAAAGCTAGAAGAAATATATTACTTCCATGGATAGCATGTCTGCAATGTTATTTAATAGTCCAGTTTTTGGACGTTAAAGATTATGTTCTTTTTTACCTAGCTAATTAGAGGATTTTATTGTCGTGGCTGATTTCTAAAACATTTGATTTCCATTTTCCTGATGGAGTTTTTGCAAGTTTAAATAACAAAGAAAAATTATCTCACTTAAGCTTATCATAGTTTTGGTTTTCATTTGAAATAATTCCTAAGTGATATAGTCTTAGATTGAAATTTATTTGAAATTTATATGAAATTGAAGGAAAACTACAAATGTAGGGAGAATGAAAGGTAGGATATGAGAAGGCTTCATGCAGGTTTCACTCACTTCCATGTTTAACACTGAGGGCCACCGAGCTTTCCACAGACGCCTTTGACCAGTTGTGAGACTGGTGAGGCAGAGCGGATGGACTTAAACGGTGGCACTTAGTACTTTTCCTAGTCATGCCTTTTCACATTGCTGAAAATGCAGAGATTACTTGTGTCCATAGCTAGCTCTTCCATGCTAATTTGAATCTCTACAAGTTCTTTGTCTTTCATCTGTTTGGTTTGAGGGTCTTAGACCTACAACTGCCTGCTTAAACTCTTAGCATGATAACAGAAATGAGTTTTCTCGAACCAACCATGCCCAGCCCTTGCTTAGTTTGCTATGGTGCTCAACCTTGTTTTCTGGCCAATGATCTGAGAATTGTCTATTCCTAAATCACGCCTTCACAGCAACATGCGTGTTCTTAATTGAGCCATGGGCCTGGAGTTGGTACAGAATAGCTCTTTGTGAAGCAGATGTTTTAAATAAGTATGTCTCCCTATCAATTTTGAGTCTGCGACTGCTCTTAAATGAACAAAATTCATTTCTACATTTCTTTGCAATTACATTTTGGGACAACTTTTTTTTTTTGTAAGCAATGGTGTGATAGAGCCTTTCAACTCCATCAGAACTCTGTTGCATTGGGACTGCTGACATAACCTTCAAATGCTCTGCTTAGACTGCAAGTCTTCCTTTTAATTCTGTTTTTTTTTTTCTTATTACTACATCCCTTCAAAAAAATAGATACTCGAGCATATATAAAAGGAAGATGGCTGGACAGGCGCCTGGTGAGGAAGAGTGCTTGCTGCATCAGAGTGGGGACTTGAGTGTGATCCCCAGCACTCAGGTAAAAACTGGGGCGTGGCTGTGTGTGTGCCTGTACCATCACTGGTCAGCCAGAGTGAATGAAATACAGAATCCCTGAAGACTCTCAAGGCAATAAAGCAGGAGAGCAGTACAGGTGGACACCCAGGGTTCTCCTGCAGCCTCTGCACAGGACACAAACATCTGCACTCAACTACACCACATATGGTGCACACTCATAACAAAGAAAGGAATGAAAAGACAGAAATTTTGACTTTTTAGTAAACAACACAATAAGGGTGAATCTACAGAGCAAACCAATCAGCATTTAAACTATAATTCCAATAATCCCCATGCTGTTAAAACGACAAACAAGAAAGCTACCAGTAGCAGCACAAGAAACACAAGGGAAGAGAATAAGAATTTTTTTCTTAGGAAATCATATGATTGGTGTAGACATAATTTCAGTCTGCGCTGAATGTTTTAATTTAGTTTCTTTATTTTGTAGCACGTAATATAAAGGGTCAAGATGGGTCCTTGAAATATTTATAGATTCCAACATGCCTTAAAAGTAAAAGAAAAAACCCATTTTGCATTGATATGTTAACTAGGATTAACAAAAGATGGTTGCAGTCAAATAATTATCATGTGTGTAATCAATTGAAAATTTGGAGTAATGTTGGCATATTCAGAGGAAAACATTAAGTTAATGTATGCTTTGTGTATCATATGAATATTCTGTGGCAGACAAAGAGAGCCTATAGAGATGCATCTGACAACTTTTACAGCTCTATATTACTTAATATTTCTTATTAACATAGCAAATATGAGCAGAATCATTAATAAGCTAATACCTATTGTTAGATATACATATTTCTACATCAGTCTATTTTATATGCTACATAAAGTTAGAGAAAAAATAGCATATAGTTAAAACATTAGGTATAGTGTTTTTTTAAAAAAGATTCTTTTGAAATTAGAAGTTTATCTTTTTTTTTTCTTTTCCTTTTCTGAGTTTTGGTTATTAAAGGTGAGGTCTCACTCTAGGCCAGTTTGGTAAAACCCGGTGAAGGTACATCCCTGTTCCAGGCACACACACATAAAAATGCATCATAACCTATACTCATGCACACCTACAAATATTCATACAGACACTATCACAGAGGTTATAGTTTGAATTTAGGAATTTTAGGCAGCAACCTTAATGCCTTGTGTAAAGGCTCTATCTGTCATTCCTCCTTTTCTCCTGACTACTATTTTTAAAATCAACATTGTTCATGAGCAGATGAGACAAATTGTGGTTACCTGGTCAGTATGAAGGCTGAAATTTCTCTGCCAATGTTTGTAACAGTTGCTTTGTCTTCATGTGCAATTGTAGAAAGGCTATAGATTCAGATTGTTGAAGACATCAAACAGTCATCAGAGTGGATAAAAGACCTGTCTTATTTCCATTTTCTCTTCAAACCTCAAGTACTTGCTCTTAGTATCCTGAAGCTCCTCAAGAGACAGGAATAGTGAGATGGGGAGATGGCACATGCGATTGTTCGCCATAGAAGCCTGAGCTGAAAATTTAGCTAAAATTTTATGAGACAAAGAATGGGAATTCAAAAGATATGTACCTGACTTTTCCATAAGTGAACAAGGAAACTGCTGCTATTTGGACATTGCATGTCTGCAAAGGTCCATGTGTTAAAAGCAGGTCTGTAATGTGACACGGATTGTGGCAGAATCTTTAAAATATAGTTATTAATGCCAGGCTTTTGAATTATTGTGGAGAGGTTCCTGGAGAGATTATGGGACCCTGGGCACATTCTCATTCTCCTTTGAATTCCAACAAGAAGGGAAGTAGCTTTACTTCACCATACAGTTTTACTATATTGCTCCTTTTTACACAAAGCAAAGAGAACAACATATAATGGAGAGCGTCCTTTAAAATTGAAAAGGAAAAGAAAACCTTTTGTCTTGGTTTTCTCGAGTGCTTTGTTAGAGTGACTGCAAATGGCTAATGTAGCTATCATCTAAATGTCTACCTCAGTCACATGTGGAAAGCAAGTGTTTCTTGAGCTACAACTTGGAGCTGAAAGAGGAATTTCTCATTCAACATTGTCTCAAAGAAGCACTGTGCTCTGGAGAATTTCAACTTTGTCAATTTGAAAATCTTAAGAAAATGAATTTATTTGCTTATTATTTTAAATATGCAAGTTTTAGACATCTTACTATGTCACTATTTAAAGTAAGTAAATTCTTAATAAATCTGTTAGAAATTCTACCCACAGACCTTAGAATTTAGAAAGCTAAAAAGCAAATAGTGACTAGTAATCTTTTGTAGAATTTTGAAAACACATGACTTTTAACCTTGGAATTGACATCTACTTCTAATCTCCATTGCCACCACTTTAAGCACAATGAAAAACTATTGGCAATAATGAGTAGATGTTTCAGTTTTTTTCTTCAATTGAAACCCTCATTCGTTATACCTCTGCTTGGATAGAGGAGTGAAAGAGTATAGAGAAGACAGCTGTGTGAATTGAAGCACAACGTTAACAGCTATAAATCGTAATTTTAACGACATTCCATAAACTTCATATTAACTGTCACTTGCTTGTAAGAGTTCTTAGTTCTAATTCTGAGCCGATGGCTCTATTTTAGAGCTCACACCTTATGAGTAATAAGGCAAGTCTCTGTTAGCATTGTTATTGTGAAATTTATTTCAGTAGGAGTCTGAATGCTTTTAAAGACCTAAATGTGTTATTTAAGTCCTAGTTTAAGATTTTATTATCTTAACTCCTAACAGTGCCCAATCTAATCCTGTTTCAATTTCCCTTTTCCCTTAAGTCGTATCTGTCCTTTTATTTTATTTCAAGCAGCAAACTCTTAAACAACAATACACAGTGTCATAAAATAACTATCCAAGCAGACTTACTTCTACTAAGTAATTCAACTGCATCATAGATCTTTAAATATGAATATTTGGCTCTTGTCTGTATTGGCTCCAGAATAATATTCCATAAAAGCCCTTTAAACTTTGGTACCGGGACTGAACACTGAAATAAATTTTCTGGCCATGAAGATAACACCCGATTCCACAGCTAACACAAGCTATTCATATATTTAAACCTAGAATCTTCCTTGTCTTTCTTCAGAAATTTCTACTCAGAAAATTCCATTGGCATCTATGATGGTTAGGTTTTGTTGTCAACCTGATCTTTTTAATTATATTGGGTAGGTCTCTGAGGATGTTTACAGAAAGTCAGCCTCTCAGTAGGGGGTAGGATGTAAAGAAACTCAAAGAAGCTAGAAGTAAACATACTTACCTGTGTGGGCAGTGCAGGAAGGAAATTCCAGAGACTCAGGAAGCCATTAAATCTGGGGAAGGGTTGTAAGACTCCACCCTAAGACTATATACAGGGGAAGAAATTCTCTCCTTGGCCCTCCTGTCTGTTTGCTGTTCTTTGTGTATGGTGTTAGGTTTCTCTCTATGCTTGGACCTGTGAAAGGGGAGCAGCCTCTTTTTCATTCTGGAACTTCCCCATATCTATAGCTACAAATAAATCCTTTCCTCCTCTAAACTGTGCCTGGATTGGAGATTCATCCCAGCAGTGTGTGGCTGACTGCGACAGTTTCTAACCCTGAAAAATAATGAAACTTGTCTTACTAGGCTGAGCAGGCCTCCAAGGGTCTATGATACAGACTAACGTCATCACAGAACAAAATAAAATGATATTGGTTCTAATCCCTCATAGATAGTTCTCAGGACAGTGTGGGGCACATAATAGATTTTAAATGAGTGCTTCCTAAATCGAAAGTTTTTTAGGTAAATTTGAGTATTTTCTTTTGGATGGGAAGCTGTTACATTAAAATGCAAGACACTCTGTGGCAAGAGAAAAATCAGTCTTAGATTTTAACTTTACTACAAGCATTGTGCATGGCAAACCTGAGACTTCCAATTATTATATCTATATCTATATATCTATCTCTATAGCTATAGCTATATCTCTATATCAACTATTTATATTATCTATATCTATCTATACCTATCTATCTCTATCTCTAATCTATGTATCATCTATCTATTTGAATATCTTTTTATCATTTATCTATCTATCTCTCTCTCTCTCTCTCTCTCTCTCTCTCTCTCTCTCTATCTATCTATCTATCTGTAGGAAAATCCTTAAGGACAATCTCAGTGTCAAAAACAAAATTGCATCATGCATGCATTTGAGACTATCAGTACCAAAGTGGTGTTTATGCCACTTCTTGTTACCAGTATGAGAAAATCACAAAGAATAACTTGCATTGCTATGGACAAAATAAGCTTGTGGTGATTACTTTTTTAAATGGTAAAAGTGAAGACATTAGATGTGAGCATGTTAAATCTCATGCTCTGCAGAAGATTGTTTCTATTAATCAAGACCTTTTTAACTTTTCATTTTCTCATCCACTTTGAGAAAGGATCATGCATTCTGCTTCCACATATTGTCAAATGTAGTTGTTGAATTTAATACCCCATATCTCTAATTAAATATGTCCCTTCTCACATATAGTATTGAGAGAGCTGTTCTGTGTACCTTCAGTTTGCTTCCTCTGTAAACTTCTTGACCAAAACTGTCTGAGCTAAGATATGACATAGCCCATGAATCACACTACAAAGTAGAAAGAGGCATTGCAATTGCCTCATGTGAATTTGGAATGGCACACATATTATGCAGTAACTCATGCTGCATTTTCTTCAACATCCTTTAATTGGATTTAATTTATTAAGATAAAGTTCAAGCATCATATCATGGACCATTAGTCCAAAAAAAAAATAAGGCTAGGCTGTCTGGTATTAATAAATTAACCTCAAATCTCAGAGGATTAACCAAATAAAATGCTCATTTTGCACTCATAAAATCCTGGCAAAGATCAGGAGGACTCCATCACCATCTGCCACTGTAGAGCACAGATTGCTAGTGTGTTTCTTAGTGGTTATAGAAAGAGAATGATGGGTGTAAAATAGCACCCTTGTCTTAACTGCCTTGGCCCAAGAGTGATGGATTCATATCATCCATATGTGACATATGTGACACAGGTGAGTGCTTTGTCACTGCTTCATAAAATTGTTAGGGTTCCAGTGAAATGACATAATACTGTGATAAATTCGTGGTGACATCTCTTTGCTATCTGATATCTAAAGTCCGTCTTTCTTTGTCCTTTGTCTATATTCTACTTTCATAGACCTTTATTTGTCAACATCTTTTTTCAGACATAAGAGTGTGCTCTTTGGTTTTAGTTCTATCATGCCATACAGCATGCTTTTTCTGAAAATGATTCACCATCACTGGGCGTGATGGCACATCCAGTCTCCAGGAGGCAGAAAGATGAGGAACATCTTGTGGTCAAGACCAAATTGGAGCTAAAGATTGAGTTCCAGGTTAACCTGTGCTAGAGTGACACCCTGCCTCAAACAAGAAGTAAAAGAAGGATGAGGAGGAAAAGGAGGAGCAGAAAGCGGGGAAGAGGAGGAAGAGGGGGAGGCAAAGAGGGGAAGGGGAGGAGGATGGAAAAGAGGAGGAGGAGAATGAGGAGGAAGAGGGGGAGGAGGAGCAGGGGAAGCAGTGAGGAAGGGGAGGGGAGGAGTGGTGAAAGAGGAAGAGAAGAAAATGCCTCAAATGTCATCTTAGCAATTCTCCATAGTCCATTGCCCCATGCAAATCTTCCACATTTTGAATGTTAAGATGGTACATAACTAAGCTAGCCTTTCCTTGAAGCTGATCCTTTTCCTTTTGGAAGAAAACTCACCTGAGTCAGCAAACAACAATGACTCCTGGATGCAGTCAAGGCTTCATGCTGTAAATTGGGAAACACTGTTCTAATCAATGCTGAACTGCTATTTCTCAGGGAAAGATGTTGCTAGATTCCTGTTATCCTAAAGTCTCATTTTCATCGAAAAGAATGTAATTTTGTGTTACAGAGGTTAATTTGCATCATTGCTGTAAAACAATCCAATGTCCTCAGAATTAACACCTGCTCTAACACATTCACTTCTTTTTAAATAATATTTGGCAGATGTTGATGCTCAACTTGATTGACAGGACTCAATCTGAACAATCCATTCTGAATGAAATGTTATTAAATTTTCTCTCATATAGCTTTTTGAAATTACAAAAAATATTTATTATTATTATTATTATTATTTATTGTGTGTGTGTGTAGCATAGTAACTCTTGCCACTAAAACATTAATCCAAGTAGAGCTTTACATGGGTGAGAGAGGAATTGAACCCAGGTAGGCAGGCTTTGCACGCAAATGCCCTTCACAACTAAGCCATATTCCAGCCCCACCATATAGCTCTTTGAATCGAGAGAGAGAGAGAGAGAGAGAGAGAGAGAGAGAGAGAGAGAGAGAGAGAGAGAGAGAGAGCGCCAGAATGCATCAAACATTATTGAGAATTTTCCTGATCTTAGGATAAGACCATAAACATTATTGATATTAAGAATGACAATGAAATGACCCACTATACTTTTTTAATCTTTTAAATCATAATCTCTTGAATTCACAAATGTAGTCACTTTAGTCTCATTATCCATAAATCAGTGTTCATTGAAGATAGGTTGTATCCATGGATGAAAGTTATCTACAATAACTCTGGTAAAGGCCCACATTAGAGAGTGAGATACTTGGAATAAATGCCCTGAATGTTTCCCACTGATGATATTGTAAGGATACTTAGGTGTCAGAATTAGTCAAACTATATCAAAATTTTTTATACGAGTATCCATGTTGGGAATAGTATTCACCTTACCTTTCCCAAGCCAATGGGCAGTGAGAAAGTCACAAGGGACTGCAGAATGTCAAAACTTCCAAATATTTATTTAATAATTATACAATCAAAAGTGGGACATGAAGTTGTATTATATATATATATATATATATATATATATATATATATATATATATATATAAATTCAAACCATAGCTACTTATTAAATATTAGTTTTCTTTTTCACTCTCAATATATTTCAGAAATTAAATTATTTAGTAGTAACTATCAACAGTGAATCCCATTATACCATTCGCCTATTATAATAATTGTGATGACGGAAATATGAGTAATGTGCTGTCCTCCTAAACCAAAATAGGAAGAAAAAGTGAATGAATAACCAAGGTCCAGGAACAAGGGTCATTTTTACACCTAATTTAACTATTGCTGTCTTTTGCACAGTTGTTTGTAGAATCACTGGTTTTAGATACATATACTAATTACCGCCAGAAAAAAATGCTGTTGAGACTGAAAAAATGTTTATCTATTCTGGGAAAAAAAACAGAAATAATATTTGAGTAATAACCTACACAAGCAAGTAAAATAAGTGTGTAATATTTTAACCTATTAAATAAAAATATGGTTATATTTTCATGTGTAAGTACACATTGCCATGTTTTATTTAGAATGAGTATAACACTTTGCAAATAGAGTCGATATTAATAAAAAAGCATAAATATAATTTACATGATGGTAACTGCTTTCCCAGCTTCCTTAAAAGTAAAACACATCTTTATTAAGAAAGAACATTTGGGTTTATTTTGAATATATTTTTTTCAATTATGTGAATTTTTCCTGCCATTTGAATAGAGATGTAGAGCTTATTTCTGAGAAAACAGTCACTCAGGTCACCCAGGTAGTTTTTTAAGCAGCAAAGGGAGGATGAACTGGGTAACAAAGGAAATGAATGGAAGAGAAATGTTTCCCAAGTGGGCACCATTTCAGGATCACAGTGGGGATGCTATTGTCTCCCAAACAGCACCTCCTTTGTACTTGCCCACCCTATCTAGAATGTACTATTATTAAAGTCATAATTTCTGGCTGAAATATTGTTTTCAGTAGGCTGTGTCTAAAATATACATTGCTTTAACGGCAGAAATCCTAATAGGGCCAGTGATAATCTCCCAATTGCCAGGGTTTGCAGAGCCAACCCCCTACATGTCTTATCCCAGTGTTCCTTCTTTCACTTTTTTAAAAGAATACTAAGCAAAATTTCCTTTCATCTGCTGAGTTATTCCACAGAGTTTTAAATGTGCCATTCCCTGTGTGAGCTGTGGTTTTTCCATAAACCAAATTTGCTTCTGAGCAAGGCAAAGCTCTCCATTAGTGTGCTGCTCATTATGAGCTGTTCTCTACAGCCCGTCCCTCCGTTCTCTGCTACATGATCAATTGATCCGTATGCTACATGGACCAATATGCTGTTACTGCTCCATTCTTTTTTATTTCATCATCTTTTCAAGCTTTCTCTCTCCCCTGTTTTGGGTCTATTTTCTTCATTCTTTTCCCAAATTATTCACAATTGACTTTCACCTCTACTACTCTGCCAAAACTTCTAGGTCGAGTCATCCGAATTGCTATCAGCTTGAAAAATCCTGTGAACTATGAACACAGAGAGTAGCCGTAACAAGGGTAGTGCTTTCTCTAATGATGACATGGGACATGCTTGGTCTGTGTCCTCCCTAAAACAGACTCTCTGATTCACTTTCAGGATGGCCATCTCTCCATTTCCTTGGCCTCTTTCTGGTATCTGCTCACTAGCTATTTCTAATGTCACAATGTCATCTTACTGTTTGAATTTGGACTTCTGCTGCTACAACAATGTATATTTTATACACAGCTGACTGAAAACAGTAGTTCAGCCAGAAATTATAATGTTACTAATAGTAATTCTAGATAGGATGGCAGGTACAAATGAGGAGCAATTTGGGAGACATTAAGTGCCTCTGAGTTGACTCCTCATTTCTTGTTCCTCTTCTCTTTCTTCCTTGATAATATCTTAGGTCATGGCTTCATATTACACCTATATGCTCCCAATGCTCACTTTATGTCTGCCATGCACACTTCTTATGCTCATGCATTATATCTAATATTATCTTTTTACTTTAAAATTTTCATATCATCAGCTATCTGAAATCATATACTTCATTTCCTTTATCTCTAGTCTGTTCCTCTCATAGTCTTTCACAGCTCAGGAAAATCA
>PVHP010051274.1:0-11511 GCA_004024765.1 Zapus hudsonius | reverse complement strand
GCCAAGTCCGCCCCCGCGCCCAAGAAGGGCTCCAAGAAGGCGGTGACCAAGGCGCAGAAGAAGGACGGCAAGAAGCGCAAGCGCAGCCGCAAGGAGAGCTACTCGGTCTACGTGTACAAGGTGCTCAAGCAGGTGCACCCCGACACGGGCATCTCGTCCAAGGCCATGGGCATCATGAACTCGTTCGTCAACGACATCTTCGAGCGCATCGCGGGCGAGGCGTCGCGCCTGGCGCACTACAACAAGCGCTCGACCATCACGTCCCGGGAGATCCAGACGGCCGTGCGCCTGCTGCTGCCCGGGGAGCTGGCCAAGCACGCCGTGTCCGAGGGCACCAAGGCCGTCACCAAGTACACCAGCTCCAAGTGAGCCCCCGCTCGGGAGACGCTTCAACCCAAAGGCTCTTTTCAGAGCCACCCACCTGAGCACCAAAAGAGCTGCTGCCTGCCTTCGCCCCTTCTCCCCTCGCTCGCGGCCAACGCGCCCTTGCCATTCCGAAATTATGTGCATGTAAGCCCATTTAACTCGCCGGTTCAGGGCGCGGCACTTAGTTGGGTGGAATCACTTCCCTTGGGTGCCGTGTTTAGAATCGGTGGCATTCAGGGTAGTTCCAGAACCTAATTTCGCTCGCTGCGAACGCGTCCTGGCAGGTGTCCCCCGCCCGCCGCCCGCTCTCTGCGGCTGCGGGAGAAGGGAGGCTGCCGAGGTTGGCCGCCGGTAGGTGACGACGTTGCTCCCTTCAGGCTCGGAAGCTGCTGACCCGCTGCAACTTTTGGCTTTGTAGTCGGAACGCATCACTTATCAGAACTTGATCTCGCAGTTGAACAGTGGCTCATGGGAGGTCTTTTCGCCGTTTTAGGAAAGTTACAAAAGAGGATCTGTGAGGGAGCCCTGGTCTGTGTCTAATCACTGTCACGTCGCCTTGCTGGGGTCTAGATTGTAATGAGTTTGCCTAGAGTCCTGATCTTTACAGGGTTCAGATTATTTTTTAGCTTAATATGTTTATTTGAGATAGGGTCTCCCAAGCCCAGCCTGTCCAGGAACTCGGCAATCCTGTTCATCTTTATTTTTAGTGGTCACAACACGTTGCAGATAGCAAACATGATGGTATGTGAGCTGATAGATTACAGAATTACTAGAGTGGCCGTGTTTCATTGGCCTGGTTGGCCAGAGAATCCGATGCACCTGAAGCTGGGAGCTGAGCTGGAGCCAGGGAAAATGAGAGGGTGCCTGTGTCCAGATGAACAGACAAGTTAGCAGTTGAGTAAGCTGTACCTACTGTGGGGACAGTGGAGCCATAACAGGTGGAAGGGACTTTGCCACACAGCAGCAGGTCAGATGACCTTACTGGTTGTTTACCTCATGCCCTTTCCTTGGTTTGATGTGTTTCAATATGCTCCTTGCTTGGATTTTTCTGATAAAATTTTAGTACGTTTATCTGCTCCTATAGTCCTAATTCACCCTAATACTCCTAGGAATGTCATTGGCCAGTCTGCCATGTGTGGTGCCAGACATGATGCAGTTCACATGTCCACCCAGGAGCAGCATTACCCTCCACCCTCCAATGAGTCAAAAGCTGCTTGTAAAATGGAGTCTCATCCGGGCCAGATGGCAGGCTGAAAAGCTACTTTCACACAATATAGGGAGTAACTCACAGTAAGACTGCCTGATCTCAGCAGCTGAGGATGACCTTGAATTTCTGACTGATCTTCCTGCCTCTATAAACTGGTGGCATTTCAGGTATGCGCCACCATCCTGGTGATGGTGAGGATCAGACCCAAGGCTTCAATCATGCTAGGCACTCTATCCAGTGAGTTTTTTTTTTTTTTCCTAATACTAAATTTGGGGGGTTGGAAGGTGTCTCAGTGGATAAAATATTTGCCTTGCAAGTTTTGAGTACTTGAGTTAGGATCCCCAGAACCCACATAAAGCTGGACACACTGAGTGGTGTCTGCACTCCCCATGTACCTGGGGCAAGAAGAGAGATAAAAACAGGATTGCCTGGAAGCTTGCAAGCCAGCTAGCCTGGTGTTTGCAGCAGTGAGCTGAGCCTTAACCAGGTAAGGACTAACACTTGAGTTTATCTCTGACCTCAGCCTCTAATGTGCCTATACACACGTGCGCGCGCGCGCGCGCGCACACACACACACACACACACACACACACATCATACACACAGAAAAATCTGAAAATTTAAATGCTGCAGAAGGCATGGAAATAAGGTGGTCTCAATAGCCTGTGGAGGGAGCACAGCCTTGGTTTCTACCTAGTGAATCTGATTTTATATCTTGGACTTAGAAACCTGAGAGAATGAATGTGCTTTTTTAAACCACCAAGATTGTAGTAATCTGTTGCAACAGCCATAGGGAAGTGATAGAACAACCCCATAGTATTTTTATTTTATTTTACAATTGGAGACATTAGAGTATGAATTGTATAATCATTGATATTAATCAATATTGTTGCTTGCAATCGTGGTATTGTAGTTACCTACCCAAGGACCAGAATTAGAAACAGAACTCTGGTTCCACAACTGTAATTCCTATGTGCCTGTGACAACGGGAGGCAGAGCTGGAGAATCTGAAAGCTTGCAAGCAGCAAGAGACTTTGTCTCAAGAAAGTGGAAGGAGGGCTGGAGAGATGGCTCAGCTGTTAAAGGTGCTTGCTTGCGAAGCCTGGCTGCCTGGGTTCAACTCCCCAGGTCCCTCATAAAGCCAGATAGAAACAGACGCATCCAGAGGTAATTTACAGTGGCACCTGTTCTTGTTCTTTACAATAGGGTGGAAGGAGAAGAAAAACACCAAGTTGGTTCTCTGACCTCCACATACACAAACAAATCATACATATAAATGCACACATAGATACATATACAGATAATAGGGAAAAATTCGCTTAGACAACCTTTTTTTTGTTGTTTCTTTGTTTTGTTTTTGCTTTAGACCAGGCTGACCTGGAATTCCCTATGTAGTTTCAGGGTGGCCTCAAATTCACAGGGATCCTCCTACTGATGCCTACTGAGTGCTGGGATTAAAAGTGTGCCCCACCATGCCTATCCAGAAAACACTTTAAAGTATTGATCTAAAAAAGGTAGAGGGCTTATTATATAAAAAATTTTACATTGATTCAGTGGCTTTTGTTTTGTTTTGTTTTCTTGAGGCAGGGTCCCAATGTAGCTCAGGCTGTCTAGGAATATTCACTGTGTAGTCTCAGGCTGGCCTCAAACTTGCCATGATCCTTCTACCTCTGCTAGATCAGTATTTTTAAGCATACAAAATTTAAATACACAGGTTCATGCTTCAGGTTTATGGCAAACAATCCTCAAATACAATGCAGATATTTCTTTTATAATTCACATGTAATATTTTCAACTGTAGGCTATTTCAGCTAAAACAGAAAAGTTAGTATTTCATGAAGCTGAAACCTGTACAGTCAAGGACTCACTCATCTTTATAAAGATTTGGCATTCCTGGACCACAACAGTATACAACATAAAGTTAAGAAACTTCCTTGTTATGGTTAAGAAAAAGTGGCTTGGAAGCTTGGACTCTTGCATAAACTCCTGTTTTGCAATTAAAAAAAAAAAACACCAAAAAACCAAGAAAAATGAGATGATGAAGGAAGAGAGGAGAAAGCTAGCTTCTTTTAGGAAGTTTTAGTTAAGATTTTATTAACGACTTACATAATTATAAACAATAAACTATGATAATTCCCTCCTCACCCCCTGTTATAGTCAGTCACACACCGCTGCTGGGATGACTCTCCAAACCAGGCATAGTTTTGGGGAGGAAAGAATTTATTGAGGTAACAGACCCAGGGGAAGTTAAGGAAAAAAGGCTGGCCCCCTTTCACAGATCCAAGCAGAGACAGAAACAGCACCTCCAGAAGCCAGCAAGCACACTCCTAACTAACAAAAGGAACTCCAGGCTTTAGCTCAGACTGCTTTTTGCATATGTAAAGCTAGAATTCCAGACCCACCCCAGAAATACTTAGGGCTGAACCCTAGGATCTGGCCAAGGTGACACACTTCCTCTAGCCAGAACTGGCTGGAGACAATTTACACCTTTAATAAACCTTTAATTCTTTTGGGGGACATCTAGTCAAAACTACCACACACCCCCTTTCCCTTCTCAAGTTCACCCTACATCATGTCCCTCCCACTTTCAATTACTTTCTATTATGCTTCGATGTCATCAACTTTTTCTATGATTAAGGTCTTACGTAGGTAGTATTTGGTGGGCATAATATATGCATTTAGCCAGACAACTCCCCTAGGGCTCATGACCTCTCCTGCTTTTGACTAGGCTTTTGACTAGGTCTTCAGTACCAGGTATGCTTTCCCTCCCGGGAAGCAGGCCTCCAGTCCAATTAGAGAGTGGTTGGTTTCCCCCATAACAGATGTGCCACTATTGGACCATTTGGCACACTTGGCCTGGCTGGCCGGTCAAGGCTTGCAAGGTCCACTGCTGTTCACCACCATTGATGACTTCTCTCTCCCATAGGGCTGCAGGCAGCCATAGCTTTTTCCAGCTTTCTGTCAGCTGGTTAACAGGGAGGAGGTTTCCAGCTCAGCTCCAGCTTGATTTCTCAGTGACCTGCAGTCTAAGCATGTGTGGTTTTCAGCAATAGGGTCTTACCATCTAGTTCTGGTGGACAACCAAGATCCTTGACAATGACCTGTAATGTTTTGGGGGCCTCAGTATTGATGCTTTATTAAAGTTAGGACAGAACCCAAACTTGGGGTTCATAAACCTGAGGGACTTATGAACCTCCAAAATCCGGCATTGATAATAAACTGAGATTTTAAGTTCTTTTTAAACTTAGTAGAACCAAAAATATTAAAATGTTTTAAATCCGAAAAATATTAAGCACCTGCTCATTTGAAATTTAAATTAGAGATTCATTAATTTCTTTTTACCTTGAAATTAAGGTGTGAAAACCAGCTAATTGAGTTCATTTTGGGCTTTTCCCATGTAGCACAGGTAGAAATTTCTGCCCATTTACACAAAAGTGAAGTTACATTTTTCTCTTGGGAGATAGAAATTCCATATGCAAACATAAAGTAGGAAAAAGTCACCCTTGTACTTTGTTTTACTGCTATTTTGATTCTTAGATATGGGTTTATTAATATACTAGCAGACAAAAAACAAATTCCTGCCAAAACTCAGTTTAGTGAACCCACCAACGCAAAGAAAAGACCACAGACTCAAATTTAGGCCAAATTCAAGCAAGCTGTATTTGTGCACACAGGGGCTGGCCAGCAGCTGCCTCGCCCAAATGCAGGACTCAGGAGACTAGCCTCTCTGTCTTATCTTAGGAGGGAGAAGTTTGGCCTCCCTGTAGTTAAATCTTTTACAACCTTTAGCCATTAACCCTTTTGCCCTGTTGGCATTTTGTCCTTTGGATGGCCTGGGTCTTTTTATGGCCCAGGAAGAGTGAGAGCATAGTCAGGGTGGGGAGATTCGTGGGAGGGGTAGAGCACACTCAGAGAAATTCCAGGCCAGTTTAAGGTATGGTCAAATCAAGCAGAACTTTGCTGCAAAATAATTTCTAATTTCAGGATGGTATTTCTCTGGCTATTCAACATCTTTCCCCAACTGCTATAAAAGTTTAGCATTAGGGCTGGAGAAATGGCTCAGTGGTTACAGGCTTTTGCTTGCAAAGCCTAATGGCCTGGGTTCAATTCTGCAGTACCTATGTAAAGCCAGATGCACAAAGTGGTGCATGCATCTGGAATTTGCAGTGGCAAGAAGCCCTGGCACACCTATTCTCATTCCCTCTGTGCATGCAAATAGATTTTTTAATTTAGTATGAAAAAGAATTGACAGTTTTTACAAAGCTGAACAAATGGGAAATAAGGGATTATTATATCTACTGTTAGAATGGAAAATGACCACCATGAGAGACCGCTCTGAAAGGAAAAACTTTAATAGGAGGAAAGGGACCCCAGATCTCCAGGCTATCTCCCAAATGGAAGAGAGTGAAAGGCAAGAGCAGTTCAGGATTTTTAAGGGGAATTTCCAGCTTGGGGAAAGGGTCCAGGTGGTCATGTAGGTCTCAGCATCAGGAAAGACAGTGCCTCCGGCCAGACACCGCAGGTGGGGGGCTTTATCTCCTGTTTAGGAGGCAGGCTTTGGTTTCAGTGTTGAAACTTCCCATGAGGCTGGTTGGGGGAGGGGACCAGGATTGTGCCTGAATTCTGACCTAATATATACTATTTTCATATCATTGTGATTGAAAAGCTGAAAGCCATATGGCCTGAGTTCAATTCTCAAACCCAGCACTCAGCTGGCTTCTTTTTTTTCCCTCCTTTTTATTATGTCTGTGATCCCAGCCCATTAGATGGTGCCACCCACATTCAGGGTGGTTTTGTAAACCATCTTACAGATGTGCCTAAGGGTATGTTTCTGTGGGACCCTGCTAAGAGGCACGGAGGATATAGGATTATTTGCTTAGACCAGTAGGTGTCCCACTGTCTCCTCTGTTAAAGGAAGTTGAGGCGGGCCTGAGACCCCTATAATCTCAAGTGTATCCTGGACCCTCAAGCCTCCAGGCAGGCCACAGCTGAGCCCTGAGATAAGCAGGCAATTCAAAGCCTAAGCTCACTCCAGCTGTAATAACAAACTCAGACAATAAGGTTCCTCTGCAGCCATCACCATTCTATACATGTCTAGAGTCACGTAGAAAGCCCCCCCCCCATTTATCTATGCAAACTAGGAATCCACAGGCTACTGGCCCCTGCCAATCCACTCATGAGATGTCCACAGACTACCCTACCCCTACCAATCCCCTTGCTGCCTATGACCCTACCTCTGACTTTTCCTCTACATAAACAACTTTTATCTATACAATGAACGAGAGTTGTCCACTGTCACGTTCTCCCGGGTGGCTATGCCTGTTGGCCTACCGCTATCCCAAGGATGCTGTCCACCCAGCTTCGTGGATGAACCAAAGTGTTAGTGTACAATGACCTCCAAAGTAATCCACGGACTGCATGTTTCCTAGATAGTTCTAAAGGTAGTAAATTAACAATGAAGATTAAGCATCATACCTTTCTTTTTTTTAAAAAAAATATTTTATTTATTTATTTATTTGAGAGACAGAGAGAGAGAGAGAGGCAGAGAGAGAGACAGAGAGAGTGGGCACTGCAAATGAACTCCAGACACAAGTACCCTCTTGTGCATCTGGCTTTATATGGGCATTGGGGAATCAAACTCAGGTCCTTCTGCATTGCAGGCAAATGCCTTAACGGCTAAGCCATCTCTTCAGCCCCATACCTTTCTTTAAACTCTAGTGCTCTGCAAGTTCTGTTCATTTCCTTCCCTTTGACATGTTTATTCAAAGTATTTAAAAGATGTCTCCTTATCAGCAAAAATATTTGTGGTTCAAAGATTTAGAAGGATCTGTACATTCAATCTACACAGAAGCACTGATTATTATAATTAGCTTGTAAGCATTAACATTATTGATGTCAAAGTTAACATGTTTACTACATATCAACTGTCCATAATGAATTTGAATTTCAGTCAAGTGGTTTATCAATCAACAAATAAAACGTACTGAGCCAAAATGAACTGAAATGAACCCTAAAGTAAGCTAACCCTGGGGGGAAAAACAAAAAAACAAAAAGAAAACAGACAAACATTGTCATGAGCGCACTGTGTCAGAAACAGAGGAACATGCTTGCGGTGTTTTCACAAAGTCAGATGCACTGAATAATAAATTCACAAATCATGGCCATTTCAATGTGTCATATACTCTTGCTTTCCTTACAGTCCTGGCCAAAGTCAATACAGGGCCTTTATTTCAGTCTCAGTGAGGCCCTTTAGGGTGACTGGGCCCTAAAGAAACAAACAACAACAAACAGGAATGTTCTTGGACCCTTGCAATCTCCACTTTGCTAGAGGAGTTACATAAAAACATGTTTTTCCATAAAGCAAGTGAGCCCCTCCTTGGGAAGGATCATTCCTCAAGGTTTAAATCTGATCCTGACATTGTGGTTGATTAAGCTCAGCCCTATAACCTGGCTTCTTAGATGGTTAGCTCAGCCCCCATTCAGAATCTATAAATGACCCCAGTTTGGGTCACAGGGTGGGCTATACCCCTCTCATCTCCCTTTTCCTCTTAATCTAATAAAGTCTCTCTAAACCTTTTCTCTCTGGTGTATGGATTTTAATTCTGTAAATTCATGAGACAAGAATATGGGTGTGGTAGTTTGAATAGATGTCCCCCAATAGATTCAAGAGTTTATTAAAGCTTGTGCTTTATCTCCAGCCTTCTGGCTGGAGGTCTCACCTTGGCCTGGCCTAATAGGCTCCAACCCTAAGGTGTTACTGGGGTAAATGTGAAATTCCAGCTATACATATGTAAAGAGCAGTCTGGGCTCAAGTCTGGAGCTCCTGTTGTTTGCTAGTTGGAGTGTGCTTGCTTGAGGTGGTGGTGATGGGTTTTTTTCTCTGCTTGGACCTGTGAAAGGGTCCAGCCTCTTTCACCATTTTGGAACTTCCCCAGATCTGTTACTTCAATAAATATTTCTTTCTTCCCAAAACTGTGCCTGGTTTGGAGATTCATCTCAGCAGCGTGTGCCTATGACATTGGGGTACCCTAAATTTATTGGCATATTGGTGTATTGACGAGGAACCCAAAAATTTCTTTTTCATTAATCACTATTAACACTTAAATCACACATTACACAGTAAATCTGACTATGGATGCACATAGATTACAGAATGACTGCAAAGTGTTAAGGTAGTTTCAAAGCTGGCCTAAGGAGCCATACCTGGGGAACTGACAAACACAGAGTCTCTGTTGATGAGTTAACCTGCTTCAGGCAAAGCTGCTGGGGGCAGAAGTCAACTAGAGGGTCAGAGCTGAGCTCCAGAAGCGAGGCCAAGCGAAGGGCAGGACCAGGTCCAGACAAATGGTAGATGGACAGCAGGCCAGATGCGTCAACAACAGATGGCAACTGAGTAGGCAACATCAACAGTGGCAGATGGGTGGTCAGATGGCAGGTGGGGGGAGCCATTACCATCACATTGCTGGGTGTCTATGGGGTCTAGGGTGAGCGTTACTTACAATCTCTTCTTGGCCTGGTTTTCATGGTATGACTGTAACAAGCCCATGTGCTACTATAATCCCAATACACTTGCCCAGGAAACTACAGGGTGGCACCCTTCCTACTCCCAGGAATGTCATTTAACATTTACCAAGAATGGCGCCAGATAGATGCCCTTCACATGTCTACCCAGGAGCAAGAGTTATTTGAAAACACTCTTCAAGGGGTTGGACAAACTGAAAAGTTTAAATCCTAGCACAAGTCTAAATCTCCCATCACTCCCAAATGACTTACAAATGAAAGCTGATGTTATCTGGTGCCACATAACTGTCACTATGTTAATTCTGTCACAACTGAATTAAAATAAAACTTGAACTGCATATCCTTAGGTAGGCCTGGGTAGAGAGCCAGGACATGCTGGAGAAATTGCTGAAAGCCTGGAGCAGAAACAGGGCCACCCATCCAAGGGGAAGACCTACAGCACTTCCTACCCACTTTCTAAAGCTGGAAGAGTCTTACAAAAATTAGCACCTCTTCCCTTTGGTATGAGGCTCTTTCACAAGCTGTCAACAGTGCAGAACTAGAACGGCAAACAAAATTAAAATTGCTTGTTTTTCAAAAACAAAAAAAAAATTGCTTGTTTTACAAACTAGAATGTAGACACGCTTAACCTGTTATCTCATACCTAAAGAAACATTGATTAATGAAGCCTCAGTGAAAAGGCACTTTTCTTCCCTTAGCAGAATTCAAGAAGTCACAATAAAGTTTTAAGCCACTGTATCTGAAAGTGACCACAGCAGCTTGCATCTCACACCAACCACTGAATGCCCTAAAATAAACATTGATAGTTCATGGAAAGAATCTATACCCATGTTATCAAAGATAAACCCACCTCCCTCCCCCTCCCCCTATTCCATCTAGAAAGGCAGCTCTCCAAAACTTGATCAAGCACATCACAGGAGGGACCTCACACCCCAAGCTCCCTGGAAACAGCTAATCTTGTGTTTGGGAACCTCTGGACCTGTAAGGCTTTAGATGACTACTAGAAAAACATCCATGCACACACACCATCATCCAAAGGATACACAAAACTGGTCATCGCCCTGGATTTTTCTACAAAGAAAAATCACAACAATTTAGCAATGACATTAACCGCAAGTGTAAATGCAGAATACACATAGTAACTCCCAGGTTCTGAAATTACCCTAATACCAGAGTCTTCTCCCAGGAAATTATAGGTATCCGTTCTCGCTAGATAGGGAGGGCACGCGTGGGAATTGAAATTCGGGATGACATTGAGATTTGAGGGCTAATTTACAAAAGCCAGTTGTATCCCTGGAAAGCCCATGACAGTAAGAGTGGGAAAAGGGAATATTGCACCCTGTGAGCTCCCTAACTTCAATAATTGCATAAAATTTAGGGGATGGCTAGGTGAGTCCTGTCGGATCAAGGATTCCAGGCAAACTCCCCCAAACCTAACTATACCTCAAGGAAGTCCATCACCCAGAAGGGGGTCCCGAGAGCTTCTCTTCCCACCCGATCTCCAGGGCACAAAAAAGGACCAACCTCCAACTGAATGAATTGTGTTGGCACGAAAGTGTCAGTCCAGTCTTGACCCAGCCATTGCCCAGCTCTGAAGTGTAGTTCAGCCAAGGAGGTAAGTGATGCGTCCCAACTACAAAGCCAAAAGTTGCAGCGGGTCAGCAGCTTCCGAGCCTGAAGGGAGTAACGTCGTCACCTACCGGCGGCCAACCTCGGCAGCCTCCCTTCTCCCGCAGCCGCAGAGAGCGGGCGGCGGGCGGGGGACACCTGCCGGGACGCGTTCGCAGCGAGCGAAATTAGGTTCTGGAACTACCCTGAATGCCACCGATTCTAAACACGGCACCCAAGGGAAGTGATTCCACCCAACTAAGTGCCGCGCCCTGAACCGGCGAGTTAAATGGGCTTACATGCACATAATTTCGGAATGGCAAGGGCGCGTTGGCCGCGAGCGAGGGGAGAAGGGGCGAAGGCAGGCAGCAGCTCTTTTGGTGCTCAGGTGGGTGGCTCTGAAAAGAGCCTTTGGGTTGAAGCGTCTCCCGAGCGGGGGCTCACTTGGAGCTGGTGTACTTGGTGACGGCCTTGGTGCCCTCGGACACGGCGTGCTTGGCCAGCTCCCCGGGCAGCAGCAGGCGCACGGCCGTCTGGATCTCCCGGGACGTGATGGTCGAGCGCTTGTTGTAGTGCGCCAGGCGCGACGCCTCGCCCGCGATGCGCTCGAAGATGTCGTTGACGAACGAGTTCATGATGCCCATGGCCTTGGACGAGATGCCCGTGTCGGGGTGCACCTGCTTGAGCACCTTGTACACGTAGACCGAGTAGCTCTCCTTGCGGCTGCGCTTGCGCTTCTTGCCGTCCTTCTTCTGCGCCTTGGTCACCGCCTTCTTGGAGCCCTTCTTGGGCGCGGGGGCGGACTTGGC
>PVHP010051273.1:0-11505 GCA_004024765.1 Zapus hudsonius | reverse complement strand
CCAGCATGGGCTCACTGTCGGATAGCACAGGGAGCACTGGAGCACGACCACCCGGTGGCGTCCTGCAGATGACAGGCAGACTTTGAGGATATCTGGGTCCCTTGATCCTGACTGCTTCCTCTCCCTTGCCCGATGGCCTGGGTGAATACTTTGCCCAGGGTCTCTGCTGCTTACCATTCCTGCTCCCACGATCCTTCCTCTACCTGTGCTCTCCTTCCACACCTCTGTTCCCTCACAACCCTGCCTCAGTTCCCATGATCCAGCCCAGCATCCAAGGAGTCTTGGTTCTGTTCTCGAAGCTCTAGGCATGCACTTAGAGCAACTGACTTCGCCCTTGCCTCAAGTGCTCGGTCTATAAAATGGGCACACTGAAAACCTTGTAGCTACCTCCCAGGATGGTTGTAAAGACCACACAGGTCAACTTCGCCCAGGTTGTGTGTCTACATATGTCTACATACCGATGATGTTAAATGGAAGAGGACCCCTGAGAGCCACCAGGGAAATAACACTGGCCCCACCCACCTTAGAGCAGACACCCCGCCTCTTCCTCCCTGCCCACAGTCCCCTTCTCCCTGCCCCAGGATATGGGAGATCCTCTCCCTCCACGAAGTCAAGACCCCTGCTCCAGCCTCCTGTCGTTCAGCCACGACTTTGGACATCTTGCCTGAAAATTGAAGGCTGATGTGCGAAGGCTGAGGAGCAGGGTGCATTATGATGGACGTCAATTGAATTTTAATAGAGATGTACGTGGCACCGAGCCAGTGTGCTGGGGCAGAGGCAAGGCAGTAATTAGAAGTTAACGAGTTTAGAAATGTCGTAATCCACAGGGACAGTGGGGAGGTGGGCCAGGAGGAGGCCATTCTGTGCCGTCCTTCCCCCGACCCCTAAGGAGGAAGGTTACAGGGAGCCCTGTCTGCACCCAATGGGCCTACCTCTTGCAACAGGTGTGACACTCAGCCTGATGGACCCTCAGGCCACAGCCTGTGAGGAAGGTGACAGCCAGAACCAGCTTCTTCAACCTGGCCATTCCTGGCATGAAGGAGGAAGGAAGGTTCCTAGTTGCAGAGCAGTCCCCTGAAGTGTTGGGCATCATCCCTGACCTCTACCCACTGGTTGCCAGTTGCCACCCAGTCTACCCACTGTATTCATGCCCACGTGAATACCACCCGACCTTACGTGCCTATGTCCAATGGCAAGTTCCCAAGCCTCCTGCAGCTGGAGCCAGAGCTGTCATTCCTGAGTGTGTCCTGCTCAACATAAGTGGAGGACAAAGCCAACTGGCCACCTCTTTCCGGTCCCTCCTGGGGGCCGCTTCAGTCTCCTCTTCTTCATACAAATTCACCCATCTTCAATAAGATGCCCCTTGCAGGCTGGAGAGATGGCTCAAAGGTTAAGGTGCTTGCTTGCAAAGCCTAATGACCTGGGTTCAATTCCTCAGGTCCTATGTAAAGCCAGATGCACAAAGTGATGCATGCATCTGGAATTTGTTTTCAATGGCTGGAAGCCCTGGCCTGTATCCATTCTCTCTTTCATCTCTCTATCACTCTCTGCTTGCAAATAAATAAATAAAATTATTTTTAAAATAAAAGATGTCCCTTGATCCTCACTATGGGAAAAATAAGGCAAGTATGGAAACCCCACACACACACTGCACACCGGTAAAGATGACTCAGAGAGGCCAAGAGCCTGGCCAAGCTCTCACCTGTGAGCAGGACGCCAGCACCTGCTGCCTGGGCCTCCTCTGATCATGGATGATGGGACAGGTGAGGCCACTGATAAAAGACACAGGCTGTGGCGTTTCCTGACCCAGCTGCCCCCAGAAGCATCTCTCTGCATGGCCTAAACTCCAGTCCATCCTAGCTCCCCACCCCAAGGAGCCGCCTTCTTGCCTGGGAACCCAGGTCCGGCCCTGGTGTCTGCTGTGAGTGGCAGGAAAAGCCAGACAAGAGATATTTGGGAAGGAGAGAGGCGACAGGGAGGTCTCAGAGGGTCAGGGCTGGCGGTGGGTGGCAGGATGCACAGCTGGCTTCTTGTGCCTCGGGTGGACGTTGCAATAATTATGTCAATTACAACTAATAAGTTCAGAGTGTAAGAGGAAAGGCGGAAAAAAGCAGGCAAAGTCTCTCAAACCTTGGCTGGCTGGGTTTCCATGACAACCTATTTCCTCACATACTCCTTAATAGGTTCTGATTTGGGAGGAAGTGGGGCCCCCACTTCTGAGGAGGCTGGAACTGGAAGAAGGTGTGGGCTCACTGGACCTGAACCCAGTGAGAGGCTTCTGGGGCCAAAGGGCTAGACGCCAAGGACCTTGAGAGCACCGCACAAACACGGAATGTCTGGGTCGGCATCTCGGCTAAGCCCTTGGTCTCAGAGCTAGGACACTGTGGTCCTGAGTAGAAATGACTTCCTGGAGACAGGGTGGAGGCTGATGTCACAACCGGAATTAAAACCCTCAGCACTGCCCAGATCTCACTGGCACAGCGTCCAGTCACATAGACGTACAGGCTCAGGTGCTTGCCGCACCAGTGTTCAGATCCCCTCATCCATGTGAACTCTGGGTGAGCATGAAGGCCACCTGTCATCCAGGTGCAGGGGAGATGGTGACAGCCCACCAAATTAGAGAGCTCTGGGTTCAAGTGAGAGACCCTCGGTGATTGAGGAAGACCCCTGAGGTCAACCTCTGGCCTCTGTGCACTTCTGCGCACACATACTTCCTTAGGCAGGCGAAAACACAGATATGCATACCATACACGCACACATGCAAAAAACAGCCATCTTGATTTGGTGTGTCATACCAAATTGAGCCTGGTAACTGAGGACGTGGGATTCGCTGTGTTAGGGGCAGGTTCCCCTGGACTGGAGGTTCACTTCCCTTGGACATCTGGTCTGTTCGCTCCCTCATTATCCCTGTGTCTTCACAAGGTCACAGCCCTGAGAACAATGGGTGACCCAGGAGGGCACATCCATGAAGCCCTGGGCTCACTGGAGCTAAGACAGCAAGCGGGACGGAGCTGTGATCTCACAGACACCATGTGACCCTGGCACTGCCCAGCTGTGAAGTGCCTGTATTTTTGTTCTCACGAGTCTCTCACAGGGTGGCCTGGGACCACAAAGCAGTTATTAAATTGCCCAGTTTACAGATGTAGCAGCTGAGGCCCAGACACTAGGCATGGTAGCACACACCTATAATCCCAGTACTCAAGAGACTGAGGCAGAGGCAGGATTGCCATAAGTTTCAAGACAGCCTGGGCTACATAACATACCCTATCTCAAAAAAAAAAAAATAGGGTCTAAAGAGATAGCTCAGCAGGTCAGGTACTTGCTTGCCAAACCTGATAGCCTGGGTTCAATTCCCCAGTACCCACATAAATCCAGATGCACAAAGTAGCACGTGCATCTGGAGTGTCTTTTGCAACAGCAAGAGGCCCTGGCATATCCATCATTCTGTCTATCTATCTATCTATCTATCACTTCGATGCTTGCTGATAAATACATTAAACTATTTTGTCAAACAAATGAGGAAAAACAGGAGGCAAAGGAGAAGGAAGAGGAAGGAGGAGGAGGAGGAGAAGGAGAAGGTGAAAAGGGAAGAGAGAGAACAGGAAGGAGAGAGAAGGAAGGACAGGGAGACAGAGGAGGGAGGAGAAGATGAGGGAGAAGAAGAGGAAGAGGGAGGGAGGAGAAGGAAATGGAGAAGAAGCAACCACTAAGGCCCAGGGAGGTAAGGTGACATGCCCAGGGTCACCATGCAGATGCATAATACTAGGACAGAGCCAGGAACATGGACTCCATTGCTGGCTTTGCACAGAACAGTCTAGAATGCACAAGTGTGGTTGCCTAGCCACACCCTGTCTTCTCCCATCTATTGCCTCCCCCACCCTAATGACTGTTGTGTTCTCTGTGGCCAATCCTGGAGGCCCTGGGGACCTGTGACTGTGCTCCCAGACTCCCCAGAGTAGGAAGTTCAGAGCATGCGCACGAAGGGCTGGCTGCTGCCTTAATGAAAGACTCCCGAGGACCGAGGAGGACGGCTGGTCTCAGATGAACAGGCTATTTATTCCACCTTGAGGAAATTTAACATGCAAATTAAGAAGGCTTTGATCATCCATCACTTGAAATTGACAGACTTGAATTTGGCCTGAATCCCTGGTAACCACAACTTGGATGGGCGTAAGGCATACAAGGTCCATGGGGAGGCAGGGAGAGGTGGATTCCTTCGAGGCCCATATGCTTCTGACCTGGGAGGTTTCAAGGCTTGCAAATGAGATGATCATCGCTTCTTCCCACACAGCTGGACTGGAGGTCCCTGCAGCCCCAGGGGGGCAATCCCTTCTCACGTCTTCCTATGCACCCCCAGCCTTGGCTTTCAGCCAGGACACGGGAACTAATCAGGCCTCAGGCCTCTCCAGTACTCAGCTCCATACTCAGAATAGATACCTGGGGAGATGATGACCACCTGACCCCCCGCTTGCTGGGGCCGCCTTTGTGCCTGACCCCTGGTCCCCACCAGCACCCCTCAGAGCCCCCCTCCAACTCACTCCTTAGAGTTCTCTGTTGCCTCTCCCCTGTGTCTTATCCCAACAGAGGATGCTCCCTCGTGGCTCGCTTTCCTGCTCACGGCCTGGTGACTCTGAACTTCAACCTTGGTGTCTTCCATGTAGATTTCCAAGTTGGGGGGGGGGGCAAGGACTCCTAGGACTGGTCATAGAGCCCCAGTTGGAGATGTGCCAGTAGTTTTAGCTCCAAGTGCAGCCTGAGGAATTGGGAGGTGGTAGGGTGTTCTCCATCTCAGGGAGAGTGGATACACAGGAAGGGCTGAGCACTGGAGAGCCAGGGAGGCCTGGAGAGGGAGAGGGAGAGACACTCCTTCCAGCAGAACAGGAAGAAATAGGAAAAACCATCTGCCCAGAGGGGACTAGGCACAGGCCTGGGGGACAGTCCACAGCCATGTCCAGGGGCTGCAGCCCCCATGCCATCTTCACCCCTAGAGAATAGGGAGGCCCTGCCCATGAGGGTGTGCTCAGCTTTGCCCAGAGCACAGCCCATGGTCAGAGACCTTGCACTGCATCCAAAGCCACTCCAAAATTTAGTGACTTAGCCGCAAATAATCATGTATCTGTTGGCCTCTCGTGGGCTGGCCCACAGTCCTGTTCACTGGAGCCTGTACCAGGTCACTTCTTATGTGACCTGTCAGCCTTCTGGTATGGGAGACATGGGCATGATCCGAGAAGCATATGCAGAAGGTGCAAACCTTCAAAGCTTGTGTTTTAAAAGTAGTCTATCGTGGGGCTGAGGAGATGGCTCAGCAGTTAAAGGCTCTTGCTTACCTTTCAAGCCCACTGCCGGGGTTCAGCTCTCCAGTAACCATGTAAAATCAGATAGACATTGTGGCACATATGTCTGGAGTTCATTTGTAATGGTAAAATGCCTGGCATTCTAATTCTCTCTCTCTCTCCCTCCTCTCTCTCTTTCTCATAAAAATAAATAAATTAAATTAAATGTTCTAGTACATTTTATGGAGGAAAAACACCACGAGGCCAACCCAGATTTGGGGAGTGAGGAAATAGACTCCATGTTCTCACAGGAGTTGCCCGAGGATGACGATCTTTCCCTCCACACCTTTGCTCAGTCCTGGCTAGTGCCCAGTGGTTGAACGACCATCACCTTCTCCAGATGGTGGCTCCCAAGCGAGTCCCCTGGGACCTCATTAACTAGGTTCTGGTCTAATTCCCCTACAAGATGGCTCTGAAGTCACATGCAAGTGTGACTTTAGAGAGTCTAGAAAGAATGGGTTGGGACAGATAGTCCTGGAAGACGCCCAGAGGTCAGAGGTGATGGAACTTGACAAGGGGATCTCTTCCTAGCTTCCCTCCACCCGCCAGGCAAGTTGCAGGGAGCCTGTGGACTTGGACTTATCGTCCTCAGGCTTATCAACATCCATTCCTCCCACAAACATCTGACCTAGAAGCAATCAGGAGCCTGGGGCAGACCGTGGTACAAAGCAAGGCCAGCAGGAAGCTCAGACCAGCTGGGCAGAGGCAGGCAGGGGTCATCTCGGCACAGCTCATCCGTGCCCATCCAGGACTCGCTTCCAGTTAATATCACCACTGTGCCCTCGCTCCTCATCACATGGTATCATGAGCCGTTCTACTTGGTGGTAATCAAATGGCCATGAAAAAGTCATTCCTGCCCAAAGATGCCCACGTCCTTGTTATCTTAAGAGTCCCAGGGATTCAAAGATGTTCTGAAGGAATACTTAACACCTTCCCTGCTGTGACCCAAGAAGGCCTCTCTGTGGTCTTGGTGGCTAGAGATGGAGCTGTCCCAAACAGTGTCTCAACAGCAGGAGCGTGCTCATTAAAATATAAACCTAAGAAATGTAATGCAGAGAGATGATGGCAAGGCTGTTGTGGCTGTCTGTCCTTGTAACTGCTCATGCTCAGAGTCCCACACAGCATCTGGAACATTGGGACACTCAGGGAGGGGAGGAATGAGTCATTATGACATACGAACACATCTCCTGGATACTGACTGGATTTCAGGCACCGGGCTAAGTAGTTGTTAGTCAGTTCTGCTATGATGCAATATACACGTTTGTAAATATCACCGTGCTCTGCAAGAACCCACAAGGCATGTGGGGAAACAGAATAAGGATCAACACTCGGAGTCATCATTAGTGACACACTGAAAGAGAAGTCTAATAAAGATGAATTAAGGCGGAGTGGGGAGGGGAGGGCAGCAGGGAATTGGGGATAACAACTCATTGTTTGCCCATTAAATATTGTAACTCATTATGGACAATAAAAAAAAGCTGAAAATAAAATAAAATATATTGTCAAAAAAATTTTTTAAATAGGGCTGAAGAGATGGCTTAGTGGTTAGGGCATCTGCAATGCAGATGGATCAGAGTTCAATTCTCCAGTGCCCATATACAGCCAGATGCACAAGAGGGTGTGGCTGGAAGCCCTGGTGAGCCCTTCTCTTTCTCTCTCTCTCTCTCTCTCTCTCTCTCTCTCTCTCTCTCTCTCTCTCTCTCTCTTTCTCTCTCTCATAGATAAAATAATTTAAAATAATAAAAAAAAATTAAAAAATTAAAAAAGATGCATGCACAATTTCACACTTGTTCAAATTTCACACTCGTTCAACGGTTAAGAAAAACGGGAATAACATAGTGCTTGGTAGGAAGGGCTGGAATTATGCTGGGAAGTGGGCGTGGGAAGGACCATAGCTTGTGAGTTATTGTTCCGTGGTAGCAGGAGGGTCATCTAAAATCAAAACGAAAGTTGTAGTGCCAGGTGTGGGTGGGTGACACGCTCAGGGAACTCAGGAGGGAACATCTGGTTCCTAAGCATCCCTCAGTGCAGAGGGGTCCAGCTTTCTTCACTCACCCGGCGTTTCTTGCAGACAACATCACACATCTGTGATTGCAAGATTCCCAGGCTCTCACAGTGTTCTCCAGTTCAGTAATACTATTAGGGGAATTCATGGTTTCAAAGCAAGCCTTCGAGCCCTACCTTTACTTGTATTGCCTATGAGACAAGCACCCTTATTTTATTCATAATTTAAATTTTTTTTATTTATATTCATAAGAAGAGAGACAGAGATGGAGAAAGTGAATGGGCATGCCAGAGCCTTCTGCCACTGCAAATGAACTCCAGATGCTTGAACCACTTTGTGTATCTGGCTTTACGTAGGTATTGGTAAATTGAACCCTGCTGGTGAGCTTGGCAAGCAAGTGCTTTTAACCACAAAGCCATCTCTCCAGCCCCTATTTTGTCCATCTTCTAGATGGTGTGCCAGAGGTTTGACTTGGTCCTGTGTGCTCCATAGGCCCTGGGGCTGAGACTAGAGCAAAGAAAGGTTGGTTGAAGTTAGAGCTCAGGCTCTTTAAGACTGATTCTTGGGATTTGTTCCCTCTCAATCTCACAGTTGGGGAAACTGAGGACAAATGAGACGCCCAATCTCTGGCCACTTCCAGCAACTGTTCCCTTGGTCTGAAACCTCAGTGCTGACCTGTCTCTCTAGCCACACCTCCAGCCTTCCTCCTTATCACAGATCCCAGTGCTTGGGACCACCCTAAATGCAGACCCTGACCCAGCAGGTCTAGGCGGGGCCCACGGGAGTCCTCATATTTGAACCATTCCAGATAGTGTCTGGCTGTGGGTCCCCAAGCCACACTTTGAGTGGCAAGGCCATGGAAAGCCCTCCCCCTTTTGATGCCCCCCACTATTCATCAGTTCCCTGGGGCTGTCCCTACTTCCCTGGCAGTGACTCAAATGGTCCCCAGCTTAGCCAGTATCTTGCTAGAGCCCCAAGTTCTCTGCCCTTGGGGGGGTCTCTGTGCTACATCTTGATGGAGAGCTCCCCCTACCCCCACCCACACCCCCAGTCACCAGTTTTCAACTCCATGGTTTCCTCCAGGGAGCTGCTTGTCATAGTCAGCCACAGGTCGCTGGGATGAATCTCCAAACCAGGCACAATTTTGGGGGAGGAAAGTATTTATTAAACATATAAATTCAGGGGAAGTTAAGGAAAAAAGTCTGGCTCCCTTTTACAGAAGCAAGCAGAGAGAGAAACAGCACCTCCAGAAGCAAGCAAGCAAGCACACTGTGACACTGTAATTCACAAAAATGAAGAACTGCCAGACAGGGTTCCGGCTCTTCTTTTGCATATCTATCCCTAGTATTTTGCATCTGATTTAGAAAGGGCCAGTCCCCAGGAGGCTAGGCCAAAGTGACACTGCCTCCAGCCAGAAGCCTGGAGAAAATTCTATTGGGGGACATTTATTCAAAACTACCACACTGCTGAACCAGCCCTGTCTAGACTGCCAAGAACCAGGCCAGCGCAGACAACATATTTACAAAGGTAAGGTGCTGGGGAACTTAGTCACCCTATTGTTCCCCAATACTACTAATTCATCCAATTTCCTGGAGCTGGCTCCGCCCCTTCTTCCTTCAAATGTCCCTTATCTGTTCAAGTCTCATAGAGTCCCCTTCATGGTCCTTCTTCCACTAACATGTGTTTCAATTGATATTTTTTGAGTTGGGGGCTGTGTAGGAGTGTGTGAATGTCACGTGAAATCCAGAGGGTATTTTTCTCAATCGTTCTCTGATTTCCTGAGTCAGAGTCTCTCACTGGAACCCAGAGGATTCAGCCAGTCTTAGCTAGCCAGCTTGTCCCAGAGATCCCGTCCATAGTGTTTAGAATCAGATGTCCCCCATAAACTCTTGTGTTCTGAATGCTTGGTCTCTAATTGATGACAACTTTGGAGGTGGACCCTTGCTGGAGGAGGGGTGTTGCTGGGGGCGGACTTTAAGGATGACTAACCCCTAGCTTGCCAGTGTTAGCTTGGCTCACTCTCCTGCTGCTGTTGTCCACCTGCTCTGGCAGAGGTGATATCCAGCCTCAGCTCCACCATCTTTTCCTTGCCACCGTGAAGCCTTCCTTGGAGACCGTAAACCAAATAAATCCTTTCTTCCCATCAGCTGCTTTGGGTCAGGTGTTTTGGCCCGGCAACATGAAGATAACTGGGCACCATCTCTGCCTCCAGAATGTTGTGTTGGGATTACAGGTGGACCACCACACTCACCTGGTATTTATACCACTTGGCCTTTCAACCTCTGCCTCCTCGTTGCTCCTTTCAGTCCGGAGTCTAGTGCCCCACTTGCTCACCCCATCTCTCCTTGCCATGTCCCCTTTAACTGCCTCCCCCACCCCCAGGCCATCAGACTTCCTGTACAAAGTCAGAAGTCACCTGTCCATCATCCAGATTCTACTACACCGTCTCACAATGGCAGCTCCTTCCTCTCTCCCAACCCCCGCACCCATCTGTGGCAAAGGCCACATTGGCCTGCCCTTGATGTTGACCAACTCGTTTGCTCTCCACTAACCCAGCACAGGCCTTGTGAACATGCTGCTTGGCTCCAGGCTGGGCAGGCCTTTTCTGTGAAGAGCGGACAGAGAGGACCTGTCTGAGGCTCTCTCACCGTTCAGCTCACCATGGTGGCGTGAGCACAGCCATGAACAGCGTGAACACTGGCTATGTGCCAATGAAGCTGTCCTTATGAGTGCTGAGATTGGAATCTCATGCAATTTTCACCTAGCATGAAATAGTCCTCTTTTGGTTTTGTTCCAAGAGTTGTACATGTAAAGACTATTCTTAGCACGCCTATTATAGATTTGGAGCGTGTGACATGGTTTGCCTGCCTGCTGGATACCTGGCTTAATACCTTCACCTTAGCCCAGCACAGGAGACTCTGTGGGCCTGACAGATGGGCCAGCTCAGCCTCTCCCCTGCCCACTCTTCTCTGGCTAAAGCTGTGTCAGATAATTCATTGTCCTGGGTCTCTGTCTCTGACATCCATTTGTCATACCTGGCACTTCTCTCCGTTCTCATCTTCCATTTACCCTTCCTCTGACAACAGCTCCTCCCAAAGCCTTTCCTTAGCAAACACCCCTCAAATGAGAGGCACTTACTTCAGCATTCTTGCCACCCCCACACCCCTAAAGTCCATCCATCCAGGTCTCTAAGCCATCACCTGTCCTCAGTCCTGGGCTAATGAACATCCTTGGTGTAACAATTACTCTCTCGTTGCTGGGGCAAAACACCCAACCCAAAGTGGTATATGGGAGAAAAGGGTTTATTTCTGCTTACAGTTTCAAGGAGAGGTTTCATCATGGTGGGGAAAACATGGCAGAGCAGGCATCCTGGGTATCATATCTTATCACAGTAGAAGGAAAGAAGGGAAGGGAAAGGAAGGGAAGGGAAGGGGAGGGCAAGGAGGGGGAGGGGAAGGAGAAGGGGTCCTAAACACCAGTGGGCTGGACTAATAAACTGCAGTGATAATCTCTTCCAAGTAAAAAGTCTCCACCATCTGGAGATCAAGTATGAGACTTAATCACAAACATATGAGGCTATGGAGGACACAATACATTCAAATTACCACCCTTGGGGACCAGACCCCTTTTCATAAAATATGTCCTCCTTTTCCCAAAACATGCTGAACTCCTAACACCAGGCACCTCAGAATGAGACCTCATTTGGAAGTAAGGCATTGTACAAATTGTGATACAATTATCACAGAGGAAGTGACACTAAGATTAAGATGATGTGGCCAACTAGATGGCACCCTTCTAAAAGAGGAAGAGGAACCCAGAGAACACCTTGCAAAGACAGACAAGGGAGGGCACACGAAGATGGAGAAAGAGCTTGGAGGGATGTGGCTACAAGTCAAGGAATGCCTGGGGCTATTGGAGTTGAAACAGCAAAGACAGGATCTTCCCTTGAGTCTTCAGAGGACCTGTGACCCTGCTGTGCCTCAGCTTTAAACTCCCGACTCCAGGACTGTCAGAGAAGTTTCTACTGTTCTAAGACTCCCCTGCTGGAGACAGCACCACAATGCTGGCATGAACATCCAACCAAACACAGTTTGATGGGAGGAAGGGATTTATTTCAAGCTTACAGATCCAAGGGGAAGTTCCATCAATGGCCGAAGAAGCTGGCTC